>CAUYSK010010072.1:0-14789 GCA_963575035.1 Avahi laniger | reverse complement strand
ATCTATTACACACAAAAAACAAAATGTCAGGAAACAAAGAAACAGACAAATGAAAAAATAATAGTCCTTTTATTCCCCACCAAACGCAGCACCAAGTGATATCTGGATATCGCCTGCACTGCCCCTCCTCTGCCTGATGGGCTGTGGAAGGATCCAGCAGCCCAGAACTGGCTCCTCTGGTGTGTGAGGAAATGGAGCACTCATATCCTGCAGCAGTGTCTCTGCCAGCATGACTGGGCCACTGTTCCAAGGAACAGAAAGTGTGGAGCCAGGGTGACCTACCTCTCACCTTGTTTGGGAAATGCTCAGCTGAGCCATCCAAACACATTTTTCTTACATCACCTGGAAATCTGAAAGGCAAAGTCGTTTTTCTTCTTGTTGAATACAAACGTTTAAAAACAAGAAAGCATAATTTTTATATAAAGAAGGACTTTGGAGGGGGAGTGTGCAAACTCTACATGTTTTCTTCCTCTTTTTGTCTTCTAGAAAGGAATCTTTGTAGTAATGTGCTTGAGAACAATATCCAATAATCTCACTTTGGTATTTCCATTTGCTCCTTTGGAAAGGAAAAATCATTATATAATGATGCCACAGGCTCTCCAGGACATTTCCAAAGAGAGCCCCAGGATGCTTCAGTTCAGCCAGATTGACCTTCTTGTTAGCCATGCTTTGCTTGTCTGTGCTGCTAAACCCTTGTCTGGACCTTTCCCTCACCTGGAATACTCTCTCCCCTCCATCCCATGTATCAATGTCATCTCCTTCCTTAAAGACCGTAGGGGTTAGGATTGTCTCCCACTGCAAGAAAACAGTAGTTTACACAAGTAAACAAGTTTTTGTTCCTCATGTAAAAAGAAACCTAGAAGCAGAAAGTCTGGGGCTGGATCAGCAGCTCCTCAATGTTGTCAAGGACCCGGACTCCATCTATCTTTCTGCCCAGACATCCTTAGTGCTGTGGTTTGAATGTTATTGTCCCCTCCAAATTCATGTGTTGGAAGCTTAATCCCCAATGCCACAGTGTTGGGAGGTGGGGCCTAATGGGAGGTGTTTAGGTGTTGAGGGCTCCACCTTTGTGAATGGATTAATGCTGCTGAAAAGGGCCTTGTGGGAGTGGGTTTGCTGTCTCCTGCTCTTCTGCCGTATGAGGAATCCTTCCCTCTGGAAGATGCAGCGTTCAAGGCACCATCTTGAAAGAGGAGACTGAGCCCAAACCTGCCAGTGCCTTGTTCTTGGACTTCCCAACCTCCAGAACTGTGAGAAAATAAATTTTTGTTCTTTATAAATTACCCATTCTCAGATGTTTTGTTACAGCAGTGCAGCATGGACAGAGATACTTAACTGACAGCGTTCATCCTCATGCATGTTGTTTCGTGACTGCCAGTTGGCTATTCCACCTCCAGCATCTTATCCACATTGCAGATGGCAAGGAAGGGAGGGATAAAGGACCAAATGAGGGCTTGGGCCAGCTCATCTAGCCCTTGTCAAGAGCTTTCCTGGAAGATTCTCATGGAGACTTGTGTTTATGCATCCCTCCTAGACTTACAGTGAGTCTGAGATGGGGTATACAATTTTTCTGCGTGTTTGTCTATTTTTGTTTATATAGAAGATAACCTTGTAGTTCTAAACAAAAGCCTAGGTTATGTTGAGAGGAAAAGAAGACATAGATATTGGGTGGGTAACCAACAGTATCTGCCACAAGGACCCATCTCAATTTCTGTTCCCTTAGTGAAAGCTTAGCCAATATTCCCGGCAACAGCAGCCCCTGTCCCCAGAGCTCCTCCATAACACTCATGTCTGCGTTGTGCACTTAGCAATCTTTTCATGCCTGTCCATCTAACATGTTCTTTGAGAGCAGAGATCATCACTTATACATCTTTTGTACATTCAGACCATCCAGTACATTTCCTTGAACATTGCAGATAATTAGTGACTCAATACTTTAAAGGAAGGTATAATTTTTTAAACGATGGAAATATTAATTCTAATAAATGGATAGTATGGTAGTTTATATCACATTATAAGTGTCTGACATATAATGCAGTGTAAGTATAAGGACATGATTTAAAGTCACAAGAAAAATTAAATAACAACTCTTCTACTTACTAGCTGTGGGATACTAGGTTATCCTGTGACTTCCTTGAGTCTTAGTTTGCTCACCTGTAAAACGGAGATTTATGATACTTTCCTTACACACTTTACCAGATCATAGTGGTTCAGAGGACAGTGTGTGTTCAAATTTCATCTATGGTTTACTATTCCTGAGGCCGAGAGCAAGTTATTTAATCCCATGATGCCTTCAGTTTTCTCAACTGAAGTGAGAAATAATAACCGTATCTTCCTCATAGAATCATTTTGAGGATTAAGTGAATTTACACAAATAAAGCCCTTAAATCAGTGCTTGGCACAAGCTATGCCCTGGAGGAGCATTTGCTATTATTACCAGTAGTGACATGTGTCTGTGTGGGCTTGAAGTTTCATGGTTGCTGTTATGAATGAGAGTTAGCCAATTAGAGAGGGTCTTTTCATCTGCATACAGTGATGTCACTGGTGTCAGTGTGACAGGTGACCTGGCAGACACAGTCTAGGGCATTGCCAGTCTGGGGAATAAGATCCAACACAAACAAAGATTTTGAGAACTAAGAGATTAGTCTAGAAGAATCTAAACCTCAGTGTAGGTGAGCAATTCACATTTGACTAACAGTTAATTAGTCATATAAAAATAAATAACCAATTATACTAGAGGAATTATTCATGTTACATCACCGATCTGTTGGTATGTTGTCTGCAGCTAATTCCTTCTCATCATCTGCTTGACCTCCTTACAAGTAAAATCCTTCCTTGACTTTACTTTAAAATGCTTTCTAAAGTGTTTTACCTTTTTTCTTTTCGTTTTTAACCTTAAAGAAATTTATTTAAAAAGAAATGCTCTCCCATTCATTACTGGCAATAATGAAAAAGGCTACCATCTGTGTAGAGGGGGATTTGATGGTATCTGCCAAGGTTACAGACACAACTTCCCTTTGATCCAACAATTGTGCTCCTAAGACTTTATCCTGCAGTAGACTTATAAGAAATGCTATGCAGGCATGGCAATTCACTGTGGGCGTGTCTGAGAACCCAAGATTGGAAACGACACTAATGTCTAGTAATAGGGGATTGGTTGAATAAGCTGTGGACCAGATACACAATGAAATATCATACAGCCATTAAAAATAACAAGGACTGTCTGTATCGATATGGAGCGGTTTCTGGAATGAACACATTGTTCAATGAAAAAAGCAAAGTGTTGGCTGGGCGCGGTGGCTCATGCCTGTAATCCTAGCACTCTGGGAGGCCGAGGCGGGTGGATTGTTCGAGCTCAGGAGTTCGAGACTAGCCTGAGCAAGAGCGAGACCCCGTCTCTACTAAAAGTAGAAAGAAATTAATCGGACAACTAAAAATATATAGAAAAAAATTAGCTGGGCATGGTGGCGCATGCCTGTAGTCCCAGCTACTCGGGAGGCTGAGGCAGAAGGATTGCTTGAGCCCAGGAGTGTGAGGTTGCTGTGAGCTAGGCTGACGCCACGGCACTCACTCTAGCCTGGGCAAAAGAGTGAGATTCTGTCTCAAAAAAAAAAAAAAAAAAAAAGCAAAATGTTTAACTATATATAGTATGTTACCTTTTATATAGAAAGAAAGAAATCACGGTACACACACACATGCTACATATATACGTATATAAAGGGGTATGTGTTCATATATAGAGATGAATAAACCAGAAAGTAGTAAAAATGCTTTACCTGTGGGGGCAAGAGGGAAGAATACAGAGGGAACAAAGCAGAAAGAAGGCTTTCTTATGTGTAGTTTTCCAAATAGTTTTGACTTTTGGATCATGTAAAGGTCTTGCCTATTCCAAGGAAGAAAAATTTCATCACCCAACAACAAAATAAATTTTAGAAAAATGAAAAAGAAGCCCAATATTATTATCATAAATGAAAATATCCCTTGCTATAAATAGAGGACAGCCATAAAAAAGAATTAAGAACTAAAATCTCTCTCTCACACACACACATTTATACATGCACCTCTCCGTGTATCACCCTTTGGAAAACATTCCTTTAAACACTGGCTTAGTTCTCTTTTTGCGCCCTTCCTTTTGCTCTCCCTTTGCCGCGACACTGGGTGCGGTCGTCATCTGTGGCGTATGTACCGTGCTCTGTAAACCTATATCGTGCTCTTGCCCCGTAATCCTATCTTTGTCCCCTTAATAAACCTCGTTTTCGTGCTTGTCTAACTTCGGCGTGTCTGGTCATTCTTTGTCCATGAGCACGCCAAGAACCGACATTTCTGACTAAAACCTGCCAGGAACACTAGCACAAGATCAGAATGACAGAGGACAGAAAAGTTGGAGAATTTATTTATCTGACTCCCTTTCTGTGGGTTGATTCTGGCTAATTCACCAAAGGAGACCTTTCCTTCAAATTCCAGTAATAACTCTTTCCTCTCTCTTTCATGCCTGGAGGTGGCGACCACTCTATGGTCAGTAGCCCTGGGGTATTGCCCTCTTGTTTGTCCTCCCCTCCAGCTTACACCTTTATTAAACACATCCTTTATTAAGTCTTCTTAAAATTATTACAGTTGGAACACGTCATCTGTTTCCTCTTGAGATCCGACTGATAGAAACCCTGATACCATTGATAATGTCATTATGAATGACCGGAAGTAGTTTTAGGGGCAGTGCATAATATTATATTTTAAATATGGGTGCAAAAACATGAAAATAAACATACTACTCTATAATAGTAATGCAAATACTGAAAAATCACCGAATCTTTAACCTGCATTTCAAGGAGATAAGATAGCAACTAGAATGTCCTACTAAAGTTACCTCAAACAGTAACTGTAGGTAATACTCAAATGCCCTCCCCAAAAGATGATTCTCAAGGGCCTAAAACTTTAATCATCTTGTTCAGGAAAAAATCAGATATGGCTGTGCCTCATTCGCCCTTTGAGAAAAGTGGCAAGCCTTTTTACAACCTGAGAAAAATGCCATTTACCTTTTGGTGTATTTTCTCTTCATGAATCTTTAAGACTATATTAATAAAATGAAAATGTTGAATAAAAAAAATAAACACTGGCTTAGACATTGCCTCT
Source organism: Avahi laniger (assembly GCA_963575035.1). Classification (NCBI taxonomy): domain Eukaryota; kingdom Metazoa; phylum Chordata; class Mammalia; order Primates; family Indriidae; genus Avahi; species Avahi laniger. The sequence continues at coordinate 9,659 of CAUYSK010010072.1, read as the reverse complement.
CTCGGAAGCGCGGTCGAGCCCCTTCCCAGGGTGGGTTAGGTGTCCCTGCTGTGGGCTCCCTGACTGCATGTATCACACTCTATTCTCAGATTTATTTGGGATTCTGTCTTTTCTGCTAGACTTGAATTCTTTAATGGCAGAAAATGTCTTTTTATCACTATAGCCCCAGAGTCTAAATATGTGTAGGTGAATAAATAAATAAATAAATGAGTGAGTGAGTACGTTTTTATTTAACCAATGTTCCCTATGGATTACAATTATCTTCTAACCGATGTGGTCTGGGCAAGACTTGGTCCTAAATACTGCCCATGTGTGCCTCTCTGAGCTCATAGCCTTCTGCTATCACTTGTGTCTCTAGAAGCAATTGACTCAGGGGTTCCTCAAACTTCACCTGTGTATACTTGAATATAGCAAATTCCCAAGATTTGCATATCCTGCAGCCAGTGAAAATGCTTTGGCTTGATCCCATGTGCTCTTGGAATTCCACAGTCTTCCCCCACATTTCCAAGGACTCCTGGGTGTTGCTGACATTATCCTGCTCAATTCTCACTCCAGATTTCTTCTCTTGCTGAATTCATACCTCTGCCTGCCTGTTTGCAGGTCTCCTTGCTGCTTGGTGGGACCATATAGCAGATCAGTGATTGTGCTGAAGGTCTGGGGGTAAGGGCAGAGGGCCCTTGCATAGCGTGGAGTATGAAACAACTTAAAGCTGATGGTTAGATATCACTGTTCGAAAGTCCCCACATACCCTTCAACGGTGAGTTACTCCCTGACCGTCTTGGTCCTAAGCTCCCCATCCCGTCTCCATGCTGTTGGCGCGAAGTGTCTCCGGAGACCCTCTCTCATATCCCCCTTCCTCAGGTTCCAAGGCCCTCGCCCTCTCTCTCCTGGGCATCTCCAAAAAACGAATTTCCTGTTAACCTTCAGTACAGTGGCATGATGCTTTCATCGTCATTCTCTTCTAGACCCTGTTAAGGAACCTCATTCAGCTCAAACGTCAAGTCCTTTCCAAGATTTTTGCCTGAACCAGACAGCAAAACAGAACTTGCTTTGAGCTCAAGCTACAGTGGCATTTTGTCCTGTCTCTCAGATCCAGTTCTTAATCAGGAGTCTGCTGGATAATAGCCCCTGTATGTGGGAAAGAAGTAGGCAATGAATTCTCCCCCCTACCTGGGGTAGGCCCAGGAGCCACATGGGGTGGTTCTTCCTGCTCCGGTGATGTCTGGTGACCACGACTTCTACTTGATGATAACTGCTGCGGCCCTTGCTTCTGGTTCTCTTTCCAGTCACCGTGCATTAGTTTAGTTTTCTCTGGCTGCTATAACAACTACCATGAAGGTGGTGGCTTAAAACATCATATGCGTATTTTACATTTGTAGAGGCCAGAAGTCCGAAATCAGTTTCTTTGGGCCGAATTCAAGGCGTTGGCAGGGCGCGCACTCCCTCTGGAGGCTCCAGGGCAGAACCTGCTTGCCGGCCCTTTCCAGATTCTCCAGCTGCGCTTCCAAAGGCAGCAGTATGGCTTCTTGTCCTAGCGGTCACATTGCCTTCTGCATCAAATCTCCTCTGCCTCCCTCTTATAAAGACACTTGTAATTATATTTAGGGCCCACCTGAAGGATCCAGGATAGTCTCCCCGTTTCAAAATCCTTAATTTAATCACATGTTCAAAGGCTCTTTTGCCATAGATGGCATCATCCAGGGATATCTTTGGGGTCCCTGATTCAGCTTACCGCACATCCATCCTGCCCTGCAGTTGTGCTGTTCAAGCGGAGCATCGTGCTGCCAGGTAGGAGGTCCCCCTGTCCGTCCTCCATGCAACGACCCTGTCCTTCCCTGCTGACCTTCAGATCCCATCTAATTTGCTAGTCCCTCCGGTGGCATGCAGGGAGGATCTGGATTCCATTCACTGGGACGAGAAGAAACAGCTTCTCGATGTGACTTCTGGATAGGCGTTTTACCTTGCATTTTTTTCTATTTGCTGTTCTAAAACTTCTCTTTGCTCTTCTTGAAAAAACCAGGAGAAGTGATTAAAAGGCAGAAATTGTCACAGAATCTCAAACTACAGCTGTCCCAACCAGGAAGTCATCTTAAACCCATCGCCTCTTTTCTGAACCTCTGTGTGTGGGTTAAACCTGCACTCTCTATACAACTGTGGACATCATCAAGGTTACTTCCCATGCATCGTCGAATCAGAAATGGCAGCAGGAAAAGGGAAAAAAGGAGAGGGGCGATGTTGCCATGTTCGTTGTGGTCCCTCTGTAAATAAGAAAATGGTTTGGAGGGAAGTTTGTGCTCCCCTAATTTGCATTTTGGGATCTACCAACATTTTGTCTTTGTCATCATTGGTGGGGAGAGTGTCCTACAATACTAAGCAAAGATTTGTGAGTCACATTGCCTGAGTACAAATCATAGTTTAGTCACTTACTAGCTATGTGCCTTGAGCAAATTCTGAACTTTTCTACTGTGCCTCAGTTTCCTCATGTAGAATATTAGTGTCTACCTCATAGGGTTACTTTTAGGATCAAGTGAGATGTGTACATAGAAAGCACTTCTGTTACTCCAACCTCAACAAGTTGACCTGTGGGTGCTATGGTAAAAGGAAAAGTACAAGCCCATTGGCGATGAGTGGACTAGGATTCAAATCTGGACTCCAATACTTACTTTCTCCTGGGAGTACGTCTCACAGCATGGGCTGCTGGCTTCATTGATCCACTCATCCAAGGATCACAGAGCACTTACTTCGTGTTCTGTCCTGCTCTAGAAGTCAAGGTACATTAGTTAACTAAGCAAGAGCCACTGCCCTTGAAGAGCTTACATTCCAGTTTGGGGAAGGGGCTAACAATAAAAAATAGACATAAACAATAAGCCAATTATGTTATCCTAACAAATACATTTTAAAAAATAAAGCATTGGGCAGGGTAAGGGAGATGAGGATTTGAGCTAAATTTGAAATAGAGATATCAGGGCAGACATCACTGGGAAGGGAACATTTGAGAAAAGACGTGAATGAAGGAAAGGGAGGGACTTTGCTGGGGAAGAGAATTTCAGGCAGAGGGGAGAGCTGGTGCCGAACGCAGGAGTGGCCTGGTGTGTTCAAGGAATAGCAAGGAGCTCAGTGAGGCTGAGGAGGGAGCAGGGTGGAGGGGAAGTAGGAGATGAGGTCTTAGATGTCCTTAGGGCCTTGAGACCCATGATAAGAATTTCACCTTTTACTTGAGAGTGATGGGGAACCACTGGAGAGTTTTGAGTAGAGGCTTATTCTGCTCCAATTTACGTTTTAAGAGAATAGCGATAGCTGCTTTGTGGAGAATGCATTACAAAGTGCAAGAACAGAAGGAGAGACCAGGTAGGAGACAGTTGTCACACTCTAGACAGGAAGCAGGATCATAGGACAACAGGAAAAGTGCCAATACGTGTGCAAATGATTGCAAAGTGCAACCGATTGGACTCCCTGATGTGGAGTGTGGTATATAAGAGAAAGCAAGAGTTTTGACCTCACCAACGAGAAAGATGAAATTGTCAACAACTGAGATATGTAAAACGTGAGAACTAAGGAGAGGCTTTGGGGTGGGGTGGGGGGAGTGTGGGTGGGGATTAGTCCATTGGGATAAGTTAAATTTGAGATAATTCTTAAATAGCTAAGTGGAGATGTCAAGAAATAGTCGAATATTTGAGTCTGGAGTTCAGGAGAGAGGTCTGGAAAGGAGATATAATTTAGGGAGGCGTCAGTGTATGGATGATACATAAAGCAAGGAGATTAGAGGCAAGGAAGGGAACAGTGTAGATGGAGTCCAAGGACTGAGACCTGGGTCTCCAGCACAAAGAGAGCTCAGGGAAAAACAGAGAGTAGCAAAATGGAGACAAAGTGGGCAATAATATCAGGCATAAACCAAGAGAGCATGGCACCCTGGAAGGCAAGTGAAGAACTGCTAGGGGTGCAACGATCAACTGTGTCAAATACAAAGGTGAACACTGTTAAAGGACTCGTGGATTTAGCAACATGGAGTATTTATGACTTTAGCAAGAGCTGTCTTAGTAGAGTGGTGGAACGAAAGGCAGAGGGAATGAGTTGAGGAATGGATGGGAAGAGAAGAATAGGAGTCAACCAACACTTTCATGGAATTTTGTTCTGAAAGGGAGCTAAGAAATCAGGCTGCGAATGCAGAGTCCAGAAATAAGTGTTTTTCTGTTTGCATGTTTGTGTTTTCTTTGTTGTTGTTATTAAATAGGAGAATTAACTGAATGTTTGGATGCTGATGAGACTAATCCAGCAAAAAGTAAAAAAAAAAATGATATAGACAACAGAGGGGAATTTCTGGAAAATGTTCTTAAAAGGGTAACTAGAGTAGAATCTAGTCTACAGTGACTGGCTTTAGATATCACCTATGGTGGTAGCTGAGAAGGGACTGTGTGGGTATAGATGCTGCTGGATGGAAAACCTTCTGGGTCTCAATTTTCGTATCTGTGACTGAGGCTTATAAAGCCCATCTCACACAGATTTTGTGGACACTAAGATATAGGTGAGTGTCAGGTTCCAAGCAGTACTCGAAAAATGCAACCCCTGACTTGTCACATTGTCCCTAAATCACAATTTCCATAACTGGAAACATCTCCATCCTAAGGTTGTGCACCTATTAGAGAAATTGCAGAAACTAGTGAGATTGAGTTTCTCCGTAAATAATTCATCAGATTTTTAAAACATTTCACTTTTAATAAAATGCCTCAGGACATTACATAAAATGCCTCTTGTTAAAATATTAAATCAAAGGCAATAACAAAATTTGACAGAGTATCGTATTTCATATCTTTAGCATCCTGTCTGCACAGGTTAGTTCCAAGCTTAAGATTTATTTAAATGTTCCATAGCCTTGATGACAAAATTAAGGTACAATATCTGCTTCTGGCTATGGATAAAAATCTTTGAGAAAACCCCTCCTACCATACTTGCTTTCCTAGAATGGACTGGCAAGATGGCTGAGCCACGAGTTTGAAGTCAGCCAAGCTGCATTGATTAGCTCTGCTGGAATTAAGGTGAAGGAGAATTCCCCAGGAGTCAGGAACCCAGAGCTCTAGCCTTGAGGTTAAATTACCCTATCGGTTCTAAGCATTGGAAAGACCTTTAGCTTTCTGGGCCTCTGTTTTTCAATCTATGAAACAAAAAGCTTGCACTTGATGACAACACTCTGGCTTTCAGGATCTGTCCTGAGAGTTTAAGATTCAGTTATGATTTACAGGTAGTAGGAGACTGATTAGAGGCTACCACTATCCTTCTGTGGAATTTGGGCAGATTGTCCAACTTTTTCAAGTCTCAATTTCTTAATCTTTCATCTGTATTGTTAGAACAAAATATAATCTTGTGAGAAAACCACTTTATTAAGGGTACCCTGCCATTCCAGGCTGGGGACTAACGCGGCTGCTGGCAACCGGGAGAGGGCAGCATGTATCAGGATCAGCCTGTGGGCAGATTCAAAACACTGGCGTCTCCCCGACCCCTCACAAGCTGAGCCAGGGGTAAACAGGTTTCTTCTCTTTTGCAAACTATTGGATTGGTGATGGTTGCCTAGATTTCTGTGTTGAGAAGATTGTTAAGAACATAAATGCACTTCATTAGAAAGTTTTGCAGCTGATCAATGCTGTCTGCCATGGATACAGGATTAGGGAGAAGTAGCTGAGTTTGAAAGTGCACAAGTCTGCCAGAATTATTTTCTCAGTTCTTTTCCATTTCTTTCTCTTTCATTATTCGTTTTCTCTCCCTTCAAGACCCCAACATTTCCCTAGATAAGCCTTGAGTGCCCTTGAATTTTTACCTTCTACAGACACTGAGAGAAAACAAGTTGGTAGGAGAGTGTGACAACGGTGACTTTCTTTGTTGGAGTGTGACAACGGTGACTTTCTTTGTTGGATTCTGCGGTAGACGGTCTGCAAAGAGGGCCACAGCGCTCCTCCTCCCATCTGGAGATGGAGTCTGTTTCCCCGCCCCTCCAGTCAGGGCTGGGCTTGTGACCTGGTTTGAACAATAAAATGCTACTGATGTGATGTTCTGGAACTTCTGGGCCTAGACCCTAGGAAGCCATGTAGCTGTGACTTCACTCAGAGGGGATCCAGCCGATCATGGACAGAGACAGAGAGAGGCTGCGTGGAGGAGAACGCAGATTCCAGACTTAGGTGTGAGTCCAGCCAACGCCACAAGCGGTGAGGCCTGGTGATCCGAGCCAGTCCCCAGCTGTTCAAGCCTCTTCAGCTAAGGCACAGGACTTGCGGGGGAGACAAGCCGGAATCCTCCAGTCCCAGGCGAGCCACCCCAGCTGAGACCACCAGGGGGCAGAGACGATCTGTCCCGGCGGGACTCTGCGCAAACTCCCAGCCCGCAGAACGTGCATGATAAAAAGGTTGTTCAAAGCCACCAAACCGTGGGGTGATTTGTTATGCGGCAAAGGAACAGTTGAAACAGTTTCCAGCAGGGTTATTAGTTAATTTGTGCACAGAGGTTTGAGAGTAAAGAACATTTGAATGTTAGAGTTACCAGGATCTTACAGATCATGTCACCCGAACAACTCATTTCGGCCACGAGAAAACCGACCATCTGATGAGTTAATTACTTGACCCAAAGTCACAAAAAGAGTGAATAGCAGAGCTGAGATTAGAACACAGGTCTCCTGGTCTCCCAAGTTGATGATGGAATCTTGTTCTTCCTCCTCACACTCCATTCTAGTTGCATAAAGAACTTGAATTTTAAGATTTTAATTATAGACCATTAGGCTTCAAAGGACGCCCATGTTTGGCTGGTACCACACAATCCAGCTGTCAATGATATACTGACTTACTCTGGTCTCTAATTACTTGATCTGGCATATTTCAATTTATAAACTAAAATTTCTCAAAAAAATTGGCAAAAGGAAATGAGCTTCACGAAGATATTTTGAGGTATATTCATTAGATTTATTATAGATAGGCCTTGCTTTTCACAACAGAACCAGTCTGTTAAAAGTTTTATGTAAACAAAACCTGCATAAATCAAATCCAATTTTAATGCAATAGAAATTTCCATTTAAAGAAAATCAGTGGTGAACTTTTTATAGAGCTTGAATCATTTTTAAGATGATGAATCATTACAGGGTCATTTTCTGTCCTGGAAGCTGAGATTTTTGTGCTATATTTTCTTAAATTGGGGTACAATTTTAAAAGATGAGATATACACAGTGCGTAGAATAGTCCCTGACTCAAAGTGAGGGCTAGGGAAAAAATGGCAACTGTTATATGCATATCATAGGTTGAATTATGTCCACCAAAATATACGTTGAATTCCTCACCCCCAGCACCTGTGAATCTGACCTTATTTTGAAATAGGGTCTTTTCAGATGTAGTTAAGATGAGGTCAGTAAGCCCTAATTTAATATGACTGGTGGCCTTATAAGGAAAGAAAACACCATGTGGTGGCAGAGGCAGAGATTGGGGAGCTGAGGCTGCAAGCCAAGGGTCAGCAGCCACCATCGGAAGCTGGAAGGAGACAGGGGACAGTTCTACCCAGAGTCTCCGATGGGGCCTGGCCCTGTCACTCCTGGATGGTGGAGTTGTAGCCTCCAGAACTGCGAGGGAATTGATTTCTGTTGCTTTATGACACCTAGATTGTGGTCATTTGTTAAGTGGCCCTGAGAAACTAACACCACCTACAATGTTGTTTTCTTTTATTTAGGAGGAAAAATTAGAGGGAGGAAGATAAATTATGAAATAGAACAAAACAGTATTTTTTTGGCCAAATCCATGAACCTTCCCAGCTCCTTTTTCCCATGCCACTGCTACTCTAAAAGCTAGGAAAAAAATTAAATATTTCACATACGTGGCGCACGTGTGAGTGCTTTTTACATGCATAGACTGTGTAACGATGAAGTTGGGATAACTGGGATAGCCAACACATTGAGTATTTATCATTTCTATGTGTTGGTAACATTTCAAGTCCTTTTTTCAAGCTATTTTGGAATATATAATATATCGTTGCTACCTATAGTCACCTCAGTCAGCTATTGGACATTAGAGTTTATTTCTTCTATCTAAACTGCCAGGCTGACAAAGCATGACGTCCAGTTATGACGGTGACAGTCATTCAAGTGAGGCTGACCCCACACCTGTTACCCCTTCTCACTCTTTCACCTCAGAGGAGTCGGGGATGGCAGCAGTGGGCGGGGAGGGGTGAGTGAGGAACAGAGAGGAAGCCACCGCCCACAACCTGCTGTAGCCAGTAGCCTTGGCTGGGGAGGTGGGCAAAGCAACCTCTGAGTCAAGACTTTGGGTTTGGATTTTCTAATGTTGGATGGTGCTTGTGTTTCACAACTTAACGTGACAGTGACCAGGGGCAGTCACTTTCCAAGAGTGGCCAAAAAAGTCATGGGCCCTGCCTGAATTCTCATCTAGGGGAAAGAAAAGAATGGCCCCATGCACACATGTGAAGGAGCAGTGAGAAGCCAACATCAGGTTGCTTTGAAACCACTTCCTACAAGCCGTGATTGTTTGAAATAGCTGTGACAGCTATGAGCATTTCAAGTGTTAATTTGCAAAACTAAATAATATAATCAAATTCCTTCCCCAAATTGGAACGATAAGTCACAGTGGTTCTCTGCACAGGAGGGATAGAGGCAAGTGTATAGTCCCAGCAGCCAATCCAGAAAGCCAGGGAATGTGATTCTGCAGGAGGGACAGTGCCCTGTAGGGTGCTATTCTCCAGGGATTGGGAGTTTAGGAGGAAGCTAATGAATTAGCTTTAGAACACACTGAGTTTGGAGAGTTTTCTTTTTGTGCTAAGAAACTATAAGGACTCACTGAGGCTCAGTTTCCAAATCCATAAAATGTAATACTTGAATCAGATAATATTTAACATTTATTGGTCTAAAAATATCTGAATAGCGTACACCTAACCAGGAAAAAAAAAGCATAAAAGCATCTCTTTAAATTAGAAGATTGTATTAATCCATTTTAATCCATGTTAGCCTCGTTTTTTATCCTACTACAGATGGTTAAGATTATATAAAATGAATGACAACTTTAAAAATGTTCTGGGTAGGGTCTGGCATGGTGGCTCACACCTGTAATCCCAGCACCATGGGAGGCTGAGTTGGGAGGATCACTCGAGCCCAGGAATTTGAGACCAGCCTGAGCAATATAGTTAGACCCTGTGTTTCTATAAAATTTTTTTTTATTTTTTTTATTTTTTTATTTTTTTTGAGACAGAGTCTCACTCTGTTGCCCAGGCTAGAGTGAGTGCCGTGACGTCAGCCTAGCTCACAGCAATCTCACACTCCCGGGCTCAAGTGATCCTCCTGCCTCAGCCTCCTGAGTAGCTGGGACTACAGGCATGCGCCACCATGCCCGGCTAATTTTTTCTATGTATTTTCAGTTGTCCAGCTAATTTCTTTCTATTTTTCTTTTTTTTTTTAGTATATACAGGGTCTTGATCTTGCTCAAGCTGGTCTCGAACTTCTGAGCTCAAACGATCCGCCCGCCTTGGTCTTCCAAGCGCTAGGATTACAGCTGTGAGCCAGCGGGCCCGGCCCAAAGTGTTTCTTTAACTTTTTAAAAAAGAGTGATAAGAAACTGCTAAGAAGAATGCAAGCTGTTTGCCAGATAGTATTGCGTGGAGGTTAAGGGCTTAAATCCAGAGCAGGG
>CAUYSK010010066.1:0-21211 GCA_963575035.1 Avahi laniger | reverse complement strand
TTGTGAACTGAGCACATCCTCAACTCTAGATCATTTGAACAATTCAAAGAAAATCATCTTTAATCAGATCTTATTTAAATATTGCTTAGCCCTGAATTTTAAGGACAATAAAAGATGATATAATCATTTGGTTTTTTTTTTTTCTTGGTGTCCTGAAATTCATCACTTGATATGGGCAAAAAGTATGTGGGTAAACTCTAACACAATGTTTCTCAAACTATTGCAGTGTCAGACTATTTTTTAAATTTTTCCAATACATTGTAGATACACACCTTAAAATATAATAAAAATGAATTAACAGGAAAATAAAATGGCAAAAAAGATACACAAAATTTGAATTCACGTGTTTGATTATTAGAGTTAATAGACATAAAGTTCCTCTGTCAGTTGCTATAAGTTCTAGATGCTTATTCACACTGTCTGTACTTATCTCTTCATGGACAGGTAACTAACTGATAATTGCTAAGATGTAACTAATGGAATATTGAGAAGCACTGGTCTAGCAAGAGAGAGGAAACCTCTCTCATTTTAGAAGATGTTAAACCACCCAACAACAAAAATAGAGACCACTGTGTATCTTGCATAGTATATAATGTAATTTGTTACACAGTTTATAATTGCTATGTACATTCACCAGCAGCTGTATGTGGAAAGCTGCCTGTTTGTATTTCCAGTTCTTATCTATCCCCCAAATTCCACTCATGGACGTTCAGCCCCACACCTGATCCCTTTTCTAGATGTTTTCTAAAGACTTCAACTCAAGGCGTATGCCAAGGTGAATCCCTCATCTACCCGACAACCCCAATTCTTCTGTGGTCTGCACTTTACGTGTGGCGTTCTCCTCCCAGCCACATAAAATCATCTTCAGCTCTTCTTCTAGCTTCCTTCAGCCTCACCAATGTGTTGCCAACTCAAGTGATATCTGTGAACCCAATATCTTTCTTTTTATTGTCTTCATTCCTAGGCCCCTTTACCTGTCACATGGCTCATGGCTCCATCCTCTCTCCCTGTGCATTAGCTTAACCCTTCTAAAGCTCAGCCTGCTCAGGCCTCGTCTCTGCCTAAAGATAATCAGTGGCTTTTCCAGCGTTTACTAAACAGAGCCTGGTGGCCAAGGCCTTCCCTGGTTTTCTCTTAACCCTTTTCACAAAATCTATGCTCCTCACAAACTGGACTCCTCATATGCCACGTAGATTTGTGCTTCCATGCTTGTGCTCACACAACTTTAGTCTCCTACAATGTCCTCCCAAACCCCAAGTCTCCACATGCCCCAGTCTTACCGATCTTCAGAACTCAATTCCCAGGTATCTCCCTCTCCTTACAGCATGAACTATGGGCATCGTCTTCTCTCTTAGCTACGTGCTCATGGCAATTTGTCTGAAACCTCTCCCAGACTGTTCATCTCATTTTTCCTACTTTTTGATGATAAGATCCATTTCCAGTTCTTGCTCTGATTACTCAAAACGTCTAGCTCCATACGGATCTTAGATGAAATAAGTATTTGTTAAATAAAGATTGATCATTAATGTTTGGAAAATAATATAGTAAACTTCATTGCAGAGTATCACAATGAACTGTACTTTGTACAAAAATGCTGACTATGAATGATAAACAAAAATATATTAGAATAATTAACATTATAAAATAATAGTAATTGCCATTTATTGTTTATGTACCAGCCACCACAGAGACAAGTTTGTATATACAACCTCTTTTAATCCTTACCATATCTCTTTGAAGAGGCATTATTATAAATTCCCATTTTATGGATGAGAAGGTGAGGCATAAGGAGATTAAGGAAGGTACCCAATACGAATACATCATTAGTATCCTTAGTATTCTAAGAAAAATTGTAAAGAGGGATTTGAATCAAATTCAATCTGACTTCAATCTATGCTCTAAAAACTATACTAATTTAAATTGTTTAAATTATACAACTCTAGAAGAGTGAAATAACATATTATAGGATCATTGTTTTGTACTTGGCACATAGCAAGGCCTATACATGTTGGTTATTATATTAGAAAAAATTAAAAATGTGTTCTTTAAATACACAACAGAAGAACATATAACCACTAACTTATATACAATTTCCAAGATTTTCAATATAACAAAGCAAAAAACATAATTTGAAGCTAAAATCTACTACATAAGACAATAAGAACAAAATTGTGTTCTTGGGTTTAAGCAAATACTAGACATAGAAAACCGCAGAAAGTCTAATACTATTTTTAATGAAAGTTATGGTAATGTGACTAATAGAAAGTAATAGTCACATGGCAATTGTGTACTGACCTCACCATTCATCCCCATCGAAATGCAAAGTCCCAACAGAAAGCATTACTAACTTTGGGAAAACTCCAAGACAATGAAACAAAAAGGCCCAAGACAACAATTATTCTTAAAGAAGGAAATTTAAATTCCCTCCAGATTTGTATATGGTTAGGAACCCATGAAAATGGATTAGATGAGGAAGAAAATACTTTTTATTCATTCCTTCAATACATATTTACTAAATGCCTTTTGTGAGCATGTGTTGCCTTAAGTGTCACAGGACAAAGAGTTTGTAGTCTAATAATGGATATAAGACGTGAATATGAGTCACAGGATTTCAGAGTAAGAATGGACAAGAGCTATGCAAAGGGCTGGCCATGTGCAGTTTGTGATGCTGCTGGGTATACCCCATCATCTCCAAAAATTAAAAGTTTGATCCCAGAGTGGTAATTTTCTGCTAGGTGTTATACAAGCACTCATTGATAATGCTAATTAAACTAGCCTTTATCTTCTGTAAGTAGTGCAGGTAAAATAATGATGAAAGATGATCATATACTATTAATTTGCTCTCTAAAATAACTGAACTAAAAGATTCCATTTATAACAGTCACATGATAAATAAAAATGAGTCATTTTTATCTCTCCCTCTTTTCTTTACCTGGAATGTTTCTTTTAATGAAACCTGCTCTCAATTTTCATTTCTGTGTCAAGAAGTAGGTAGTAATCATAGGTAACATTTTTCTTAGCATTTTTCCATGTGTTAGACACATAATATATTATTTCAATTAATTTTTGGAGCACCCCTATGTAGAGAATATTATCATCATCTCCATTTTATCGAAAAGGAGAAACTACAACTTGAAAAGAATGAATAACTTGCTCAAATTACTCAGCTAGCAACTGAGTTGAGATTGGAATACTACTCGTCTGGCTGCTGGGTCCATAGGCTTCCCCCAACTTTAGACTGCCTCGGCGACAGGTGAGTTGAGATACAAGTCCCTCCAATCATCTTATTACCAGCCAAGCTGACAAGCCCTTCAGGCAGCTACTGTAATATTTCCACACTAACCTGACTTTAACAATGGAACCCAATCACTCAAAAAAAGAATTAGGATATGCTAATGGTTATGACTTACGACAGAGGTAAATACTTCCTGACCGCATGAAGTTTACAATGTACCAACATACATATACAGCAATTATCTATCCACCGACCTACCTACCAACCTACTGCTAGGAATTCTTGCATTTGCAAAATAAATAGAGCGTAAGACCTTTACAAGGTGACAATTGTGGTTCAAACCGGAAGTACAAAAAGAGGTAGTGAAGAGAGATGAGCGAGACTGGAAAATGACGTGCATGAGGTATAAGGCAGCATAAATGAAACGCAAGGGGAGGTGAAGGTGAAGATCAAAGGCACTGGATCACATATCTGGGGGTGCAGGACAGTGAGGTAAGAAAGAGAACTCAGTTTCCTCTGTCTCTGGCTCAGTTGTAGCAGCAGTACGTGCTGCAGAATGAAAAGGTCAAGGCTCTGTTCCACGCGCTGTTCATTTACAGAATTCACAGGTCAGAGATCAGAACCTCGGTTCTGATCTATTCAGCATCTTAGTGGGGATAATAAAGCCTCTGAATTATAAGAGACTTTGTATATTTTCCCACTCGATTTAATTTCATTATTTTTAGTGTTAACAAAGGCCAAATACAGAATTAGGCAAATGCATGGGTTAACTTCAAAAAAAATACAAACTGTTAATTAGGATTTTCCTTTATAACTGAGTAATATAGTCTTAAAATTTGATCTGTGTTTCTTGAGGATATGTTATGTTTGTTTTACATGTATTCACATTCTTTCTAGTCACTCTATCTTTTTTTTTTCTCCTATTCCCATTTTAACCATCTCTGCCTCTCCGTGGCCCCTGGCTTTTGAAAATTAAATACATGATTTTAATACTAACTGAGCAAGCTAACAGCAGTAGCTATCTGCTAACTGACAGATGAGATGGCAGGGGGATAATTAAAAATTTGTTGTCTTATGATGTTTGTTTATTCAGTGTTATAAATAGCCACCTCAGAAATATAGGAAGAAAAAAAATCCTTCAAGGTGCAAAAGATCTGTAGCATTGAAGGAAAAGTCACCTTAATGCTTTCTTTCTTCCCTCTTGCCCCTCTTTACACTTTAGTGATTGAAAAAGAAATGGGGTATGATGAGAGCAAGGGGATATGAGTAGCTGTGTACCTAAAGAGAAAAATGCAATGCTCAGAGTGCCTGTCTGCAGCCCTGCCTCTGTTCTGCCTTTACCTACTGCTACAGACCGGGGGACCATAAACTCAGGAAGATTCTGGAAAACACGTAACTGCACATACTATTTCTCATGACAATTATCTAAAATTCAGTTTCTTCACGCTCAGTAAAATTGGATGCATTGCTAATGTGGAATAGTCTCTTCTGTACATAATGCCAAGTATACTGTTATTCATAAAGTATCTATTGAAAATTTTTGAACAATATAAACATGGGCTAAAATGTTCAAGAATTAAAATGATTATATTATATACGTAATATTATAAACTATTATGTTTATTATAATAAGACCAGTTCTTTCACTGGCTATGCTGCATATTTCAGTGCCTAGTTGTTAAAAGCACTAAGACTAGAGTTTAAGGTCAGTGTGTAGATTTCTTTGCTCATAAAACATTAATTGCACAAATGGTAAGGACCAGTTGCCAATAACAAAGGTCTAATTTCTTAGGCACATGTATTCTAGCCAGTTCACCACAATTAATTTCCTTTAGGGAAAAAATATCAGTTTCTAAACATAATTCATGGTACAATATTTTAAATGAAAGGGAACAACTTATTGCTTAACCGTTTGTTTTAGCATTGATATGAATGTCATGCAGTTTTGTGAAACTGTAATTACTTAATTTGTGAATGAGTTAGAATCAGTCTTAATGCAAAAATCAGTCAAGATTTTTTGGGGGTAGTGGGGTTGGGAAGGGCCTCACTAGATTATAATGTAGCAGTCTGGGTCTGTGAATGGGCTCTTTGGTCTGCCTTTGACCATTTCATCATTGTTTTGCAGCGTTCAGAAGGATTAAAATGTATCCACTTAAGAATAGCTAGCAGTGTGCTTGTTCTGCTTGTTAAAAATTAAAATTAATCTTAGTAGTAAAATACGCATTTTATAAAAGTAATGTTTTCGTCACTGCTCTTGGTAGCAAAAAGGGCGTGTGTGCGTGTGTTGAGGGAAGTAGCCTCGGATTCCCAGCGAAATTGTACCCATGAAGTCAGTCGGTTTCTGTAGAAACCTGGGCCCTGTGGGATGCACTCGAGAACTCTAGGGTACATAATCAGATGTGTCCTGAGTATCACAAGTTCCACCTGTGTTAGATGACGTTACGCATATGTAAATTAACTATATGTCACACGAAAGGAACTCATCTCACTTGGGATAAGACTTGGGCTGATCCGTAGACAGTAGGGAAGCACAACGTCTCACCATTTCTTAAAATCAAATTGTGGCTGCCAACAGGTGTATTGGGTTACCCCGCGCACCTGCTATATTCTGCCGCAAAGAAAGGGACTTCAAGGCTCCTTTCAAAACTCTTAAGAAAACCAGACCAACAAGCGCTCTAAGTATCGATGCTTCTGGTAGAAGAGAAACAGAATTCTGTCCTTCGAACCCCCTTGCTCTCCCCTCTGGTAAACAGCAGAGTATTCCCTCTGAGAAAGTTGAGCAAAAGCACGTCACAGCTTACGTTTGAAAGACCAGAAAGCTAAGGAATAAAGACCCAAGAAAAGTACAAGGAGGGTGCCCAGGGTGGTCAGTGTAAGTTACTGCAAAGAGCGCGTTTTCTAACGTGCGCCTGGGAAGGCGGGTGTGGCCGGCGCAGGGGTTGGGGGGTCCCAGCAACAGACAGACGCGCCGGGACGTTGTGGCTACTCACACGGCCCCGTCGTCCTCAGAGTCGCTGTCCCAGGCCTGCTCCTCGCCGATGTCCGGCAGGGTGAAGAACAGGGTTTTGGAGCCGGGTTCAGGGGGCATCCAAGCGCTGGGCTCCCGCTCTCCGGGGCCCGTGACGCACGGCCGCGCGGGGGCCCCCAGGTGTGCGGGAGAGCCGGCGGGGCCGCCGCAGGAGGCGGGTGGGGGCAGGGGCGGGACTTTGGCTGCTCTCGGGCTGCTGGGCAATGAAAGGGGGGTCCCTGCTGCTTCCGCCGCGCGGCTCGCGGCCGAGACCCTGGGGTAGGAGGCGGTGAGCAGAGGGTGCAGCGGGGCGGGCGCCGCGCGCGGGCCGGCCGGGGAGCTGGGAGCCAGGGAGGGGAAGAGGGTCGGGGTCTGGGCGGTGCTAAGCGGGGTGCCCGGGGCCGCAGGTCCTCCGCAGTGGCTGGACGAGACGGCAGCCGTGGGGACCGCCGGGGACGCCGTCGAGGTCTTGAAGATTTTGGCAAAGAAAGACCCAAGGTCCAGCACAGCAACCTTCATGACGGGACCTTGGAAATGCCGTCCTTGCTGCGAACCGAATCTCCAGACCACGGGGAGCCGGGCTGCGGGGCTCCATCCACCGCCGCCCGCGGGAATCCAGCCGAGGCGGGCCCGGGCGGGGCCGAGGATCCTGGGGTCCCCGCACGCCGCGGAGCCCCGGAAGTCTCTGGTTCCCTCTCCACCCGAAGGGACCTCCACAGGCTCTCAGCCCCGCACCGCTGCGGACTGACCTTCCCCGACGGCCTGGTGCTCCCACGGAGTGCTGGGGCTGCGGGCTACGGCGGGGGGCGCCTTCCAGCTCCTGGGGGGAGCAGTCCCTTCTCTGCCCTGTGCCTCGAGACCCCGGAGGGCTGTGGGGCCCGGAGCCCGGGGAGGCGGCGTGCTGAGCTGTCAGCGCCACCGCCGGCTGAGCTTGGAGATTGCGACCTCAGCCCGCCGGAGGTGCCCCACCGGCCCCCGGGACCGCGCGGGCGGTTGCTAAGCTAAACAAAAAGCCTGCTTAGCTCCGGCTAATTGGGCCCCAGACCGCAGCTCCGTCCGTGTCTGCTGTAGATAGCACCAGCTCCCTCTTGGACTCAGGCCTTAAAGGAACCGTCTCCAATTTCTCCATCATTCTTAGAGCATGCCCAGGTTCGCCAGGCCCAGGGCTGAGGGCGAGGAAGTTGAACATAGTACTGGGAAAGATAATACTGGTTCCAAAAGGTTCTGGAACTTATCTAGTCTGACAAGGCCAAACGTCAGGCCACCTGTTTGATGTGAGGGAACGTGGGTAAAAAGGTGTATTCAGGCTTGAGTAAACTTGAAACAGCAATGCTCACTCTCCCCAGCCCGGGCCATGTTCAAAGCGTCACCACCAGGATGACATTTGTGAAAAACAACGAGGTGCTTCACCAAAGAACTTCGAAATAAGATTGGGCTCTGAGAGCTAAACTAGTAAAATACACATACAGTGTATGTGCTTAAAAACCTATTGGAGTGAACCAAGAGATTGTGTAACTAAAATCTTTGAGAACTCAAACTATAATCAGAATGACTGAAAACAAACTACAAACTCAAAGGCAGATGTGAAAGGTAGAGTTTTTAATTAAGTGAAATAAATTGCATTCGATTAGTCTGAAGAAATATGTGTGAAAGGCGGAGTGTCTAAGTGTGAATATGTGCAGGAGTGTGGGGTCGGTTTTGAGCAAGATTATAAAACAAGATATTGACAGAGTTTTTCTATTAATATTCAGGGGAGTTGGGTGTGATCGCAGGAGATATATTTTCTGATTTGCGTCAGGGAAAGGAGAAGAATTAAGTCTGATAGTGAATAAATAAACTGACGGTCATGATTATATACTTTCATCTTTTATAAGATATCGAGTTGGATTCCGAGCCATGGTAAATTCCCATGGTAATGCCAAGTTTTGTGTTTTTTGTAGCCAGCTAACCAGTCTTCTGCTCATCCTATCATGATCCCTTTTCTGCACCCAACTACCACCAACAAACATGTATTGGGCACTTTTCTGCTTCAAGATTGTGTTAAGCACTGAGATGCAAAAAGGGAGATGTTCTCTTCCCAGAGGACAGAATAATCAGCTTCATATCATATGCTAAGTGTGAGGTGGGTGCCCCAGAAAACAAGTACAATTGGAGGCAGCCATCGCAGTCAGCATTCCTTTGGGGATAGCAGAGCATTGTGTGAATAAGAGAAGTAAGAGACATGGCCAAGTAGGGCCAGATTTTAAAGGGTCTCAGATATTAGGAGACACAAGAGCATGCTTAGTCAGCATGTAACCAGCAACAGCGCATAGTGAAGAATCAAAGTGAGGGAAAGAGGGAATTAGAAACAGACACATCTGAGAGCAGTAATGATAACTAGAGGTAAAGGTCTCAAGGTCAAACCAGGGAAACGGTGCCAACTCAGTCATAGTGCAGAGACACCAGGAACAGGCTGGTGAGGAACCGTCAACATTTCTTATGTTCTCATTGTTCCTCTTTTGCAGCAGCTCATCAGGTAGCCTCAGAAGTGTGGAAGGTCCGTCAGAATATTAGGCTATTTTCATACAGTGTTTATTCAGGATTGCAAAGCAATTCCCTACAGATTTTTTGGTTATGTCATAAGGATCTTGATTCTGATTCATGGAACAATGAAATCCTTAATGTATTAGGTCACTCTCAATGCAAGTAGAGATCATTTCTAGAGTATGTGCTTTCAGTGTTTAAGTTGCTAATCACCTGATTGATTCTGAATATGTGTAATTTAATCGAACAGGCAGTAAGGGAGGGAGGGCTATTGCTGAGTGAAGCCTGATTCAACTCACCTAGTTCCCAGAGGGCAGCACTTATTTGCCGAATATCTCAGGATTCGCGACTTTTCAGGCTCAGATATCTGATTGGCCCAGCACCTTCCCAACTGACCAGCCCCTTAGAGTAGAGCTCTACCACCCCACTGGTGAAACACCGATACACAGTGTTGCAACCTTTGCTCTTTTCTGTATGAGAGGAATTCCTGTTAAGACCAAACAAATTTGAATGATTATTAGCGGAGCATGGAATCAAAACAAGGAAAGTGAGTCACATGGCTTACATAGAGGGGACATTAGCCATAAGAGCCAATCATCCTCTTTTTGCAGGCACAACCCTACTTGAACAGTGGTGCATTCACCCAGCTGTCTTCGGCTCTCTGAGTTTAGATATTTCTCAGCTTGCATTACTAACCACTTCCCTTCTGTGGACATGATTTTCTTTAAGTATATAGATGCTGTTACATATACATATACTGTATCCAAAGCTACAGAAAAGCTGCATACTCTTCCGGATCCCAGCCTCGAAAGCATTCTGTCTCTGAGGTGTATTTGCATGTCTCTCTTATAGGTTGGATTATGTCTCCCTAAAAGACTTGTTGAACTCCTAACCCCAGTTCATGTGAATGTAACTTTAATTTGCATCTTTACAGATGTAATCAAGTTAAGATGAGGTCACTGGGATGGGCCCTAACCCGATAAGACTGGTGTACTCCTACTAAGAGGGAAATTTGAACACAGACACACAGGAAGAATGCCACGTGACGACAGAAGCAGAGACTGGAATGATGCAGCTGCAAGCTGAGGAACAGCGTGGATGGACAGCCACCATGGGACGCTGGGAAGAAGCAGGGAGGGATCCTCCTTCCCTACAGGTTTCAGAGGGAACACGGCCCTGCAGACACCTAATTTAGAACTTTTAGTTTCCAAAATTACAAGCAAATAAATTTCTGTTGTTTTAAGCCACACATTTTGTGGCACTTTGCTATGGCAAGCCTGGGAAACTAATCATAATTAGTGTATTAATTAATTAACCAATAGTTCATGATCATAATATCTTGCTTGCACCTCTATGGAAGTCTTCAGTAGGTGTATTCACTCTGAAAAGCTGGCTGCAAATTAAAATGGCACTCATAACTGTTTCATATCTACGGGGAAAATGACAGAAATCACAGAAAGGGGGTGGGGGAGGGGAGAAGTATCATGTGGGGTAAGGTGGTGGGTGTAGCAATCTGACCAGCCAGCCTAAGAAAAAAAGGAATGACAAATGAATGACTGATCCTTTTGTTTGAAGGTCCCTCCTTTGAAAATGGCCTATAATTGCAAACATGATAAACAATTATTGGCAAGCTGCTAGGTCTTTTGTACCCATTGTTCACCTGTCAACAGTCTCTCAGACAGGTTAGATGCTTAGCAGCAGGCCATTCTCACAGCGTGAGTTTCAGGTGCTGGCCCGCAACGGTCTGGCTCAAGCGGGCTCATGAAATGAAAGTAAACACACCAAATTATTGTTTCTGACCAGGACAGAGTTTATTTTAGCTAGACTATTTAGAAACATCAAAGGCGTGCTTTATGTGATAAAATCCTTCTGCTTATATTGATTAATTAACAATTTGACTAATTATTTTTCTGATGTGCATAATAATGCATGGCTACATCACCGGCAAAACATTAGGAAGTTATGACCATGTTGCTATGAAGAAATGTTATGTTTTGGAAACCTGAAAGTTATAAAACAAACAACCTGAGTAATTAATCTGTTTGAGTAGTTAAATTGCTACACCTGGCACAGCACCAGAGCCAGAAACTACAAGGAAAGATACTACCAGGTTTGATTACAAAAATTTAAGACTTCTGAACAACAAGAGATATTTTTTGATTCAACAAATATCTACTAAGCACCACATGGAGGCAGGTAGACTGGTAGACTCTGCAGCTAGAGCATCTAGGTTCATGTATTGTCTCTGCCACTTGCCAACACCGAGGATTCTTTCTGTTCCTTAGTTTCCATGACAGTAATTTAAGGATAATAATGGTACCTATCTCAATGCTACCTTGTAAAAGTTATATTAATTAATACATATGAGGCCACTGGACCTGCACATAGCACACAGCACACAGCAAGTTCTCAGTAGCTGTTAATTTTTATTACATGTGACTCCAGACTCCGGTTTACATTGAATAACGAGAGAAAATGGTACAGAAGGAAATTATAGTTACATTTACTTCCAAGTTTATTCATTTTTGTACAATTTGAATGCTTTCAATAATAAACACAATAAAAGAAAAGAAAACAAATGAAAACCTCTATAAAGCCTTGGGCAAATTTTCTTGATATTTGATTAAAAGTTCTGGATTCTACTGAGGAAAAAATATTAGAGTAACAACAAAAAGAATAGTTTTAAACTGATCAAAAAGCTAGGGCTGGGCACGGTGGCTCCTGCCTATAATACTACCACTTTGGGAGGCTAAGGTGGGAGGATCAGTTGAGGCCAGGAGTTCTAGAACAGCCTGGGCAATAGTGAGACCCCATCTTTACAAAAAATAAAAATTAGCTGGATGTGGTGGTATGCTCCTGTAGTCCCAGCTAGTCAGCAGGCTGAGGCAGGAGGATTGCTGGAGCCCAGCAGTTAGAGGTTGCTGTGAGCTGTGATGACGCCACAGTACTCTAGCCTGGGCTGTAAAGTAAGACCCTGTCTCAAAAATAAAAGCAGTGTTAGATCACGACATTCTTAATAGACCACGATTGTATCTACTGGGTGTCATAGCAGATATAGGGAGTGGGGAGGGCAGGGGACCAGACCAATGAGGCAGCTAAGGTACATTCAGCAGCAAGTAACAGCGAAACTAATGCTAGCTTGAGCATTCAGGATGCTTCAGTAGCTCACGGAGTAGGAAGCCCACAACTCACTGGTTCTGGCCGGGTGCAGTGCCTGTAATTCTAGCACTCTGGGAGGCCGAGGCGGGTGGATTGCTCAAGGTCAGGAGTTCGAGACCAGCCTGAGCAAGAGTGAGACTCCGTCACTACTAAAAGAAAAAATAGAAATGATCTGGACAAATAAAAATATATACATAAAAAATTAGCCGGGCATGGTGGCGCATGCCTGTAGTCCCAGCTACTTGGAAGGCTGAGGCAGAAGGCTCGCTTGAGCCCAGGAATTTGAGGTTACTGTGAGCCAGGCTGAGGCCACAGCACTCTAGCCCAGGCAACAGAGCAAGACTCTGTCTCAAAAAAAAAAAAAAAAAACTCGCTGGTTCTGGGTTTGGTGCAGTGAATTACCAACGTCATCAGAGACACTGGTCTCAAGATCTTTTTCTCTTTTTTGTCCATGCATTGTCACTGTGTTATGGATTGTTTCCTGGTAATACTGAGATGTCACCCTCAGCAGCAGCCATCTTTCCCTAAATAACTACATGCAAGGCAAGGAGAGGGCCCAGTTCACTCTCTTTCTCCTTCTCATTGAGGAATAAAATACTTTGCAGAAGGTGCTCAAGCTGACTTCCAATTGAGTCTCATCGGACTAGGTCCACAGTCCATCTCTAAGCCATTCATCAGCAAGAGAAATAGCTGTGTCATCTGTCATGACCATGGTGCATCCCCCAGGGCTAGAGAAGGGCTCCACTTTCCCTGAGCCTGTCACCACCTGAGAAGAATCCAGCATGTGTAATGTAAGAAAGAGAGAGCAGTGGGGCCGCTTGTGGGGTAGGTAACTAGCAGTGTCTGCTATAGTAGAGAGCTACAGGGAATAGTTTGACTATCCATTATCATCACATGAAAAGGACAGCTA
Organism: Avahi laniger; assembly: GCA_963575035.1. Taxonomy (NCBI): domain Eukaryota; kingdom Metazoa; phylum Chordata; class Mammalia; order Primates; family Indriidae; genus Avahi; species Avahi laniger. The sequence continues at coordinate 8,377 of CAUYSK010010066.1, read as the reverse complement.
CCAATTTACCGCTCCCATTACGTTTTGAGTACAACTTTTACAGTGAGCATTTCTTCACCGTCATAAATGCTCTTGTTAAAGAGGTAGAGATCGACCTCAAACTCAACCTTTGTATTTCTGGATGACACTGTCAGTGTCATATCATATAGCATTTTGGTAAGAGGCTCATAAAACAAAATTATAACAGCTATATACATATTCATTATACATATCTATTCCCCCAGTGTTTGAGTTTTTCTGCTAAACATGCCTCCAGCCTGGGCCATAATTAGGGAGAACAGAAGAAAGGAGATTGAAGGCAGATAAAAAGAGAACCAAGAGGAATGGAAGGAAGATGTAGGATATAGTATGGAACTGGTTAGCCTGTCCTTAAAGTTTGGAATGTGCCCTATGGCACCTCCTAGAATGTACTCAAAGGTGCAATGCTCAAAACTGTACCTGGATTAACAGGAAGTTCAAATTTCTAAACACAGTCATAGAGCATTCTTTAAATACCTTTTCCTCCTTTATATACACTACTATTATGTTCAGAAATCACTAGGGGCTTCCTAAGGAGTGAGGGGTGACTAGTGGGGTTCCTGCTTGCTCCAGTTCCTCCTCAGCTAGGATTGGATCACAGGAGCACATACTTCAAGGTCAGATCATGCCACATGAGCCACCAGAGATGGATGACATCAGAGGAGGCTGCCAGGCCAGGAGGTTGAACTGTTACCAGGGAAATCTAGGGGGACCGTTTGTTTCTCACCACTGCTTGGGTAACGGGGTTTCTCTGAGGAAGGATGACTTCTTTTAACCCAATATTTATCCCAGTCGAGATTACTTTACACCAAAACAACCTGAGCATAAGGACAGCTCTTTAAACTCCCTTGTGCTGAAGATGGGTTATCTTCAGCAAAGCAGTAGACTGGAGAGGAGGCTAAGACCTGAGAGCCCTCTCCAAAGTCACATGGCCCAGGAAAAGCCCCTTTTCCTACCCAAAATATGTGCAGATTCTTGAACTGGCACACGTGATCTTAAGATCACATCTCATTAGACCCTTCCCGGCACTCACATTGTTTATGGGATTATACCCTTCCCATCCAAGGGTATTTGGCACAGGGTAAAGGCCTAACTGACCCACCATCCTAAGGAGGAGGAATGTTTAGGGAGGCTTCTAGGAGAAATGGATACCTGACATAACCCTGAAACTGAAAAATCTAGCCAAGAAAAGAAGATAGCACAGCAGTGAAAACAGAACCACAGGTGGCTGGAAATTTGAAAGGGCAAGGCATGTTGGGGGAACTGCAAGTAGTTCTGGATGGCTGTCGTTCAGAGTGTTTTCATTCACTTAGTCCTTTGATGGAGCAAATACTCTGTGAATGTTTACTCTGTGTCGGGCACTGCATAAGCATGAGGGATGGTTGGACATGAAACAAGAGAAAAAAGAGAACAAGATCACAAAAACCTTAGAATATGAACTAAGGGTTTGAGTGGGGACCTGGAACTCTTTGCACCGTTGCTGCATGGCCCACTGGTATGGTTTGGAACAGATGTTGCAGAGTTGGAGGAGATTGGAGGGAATTCTGGAGCATCCTGATTCTCTCTTGTTTATTTTCTCTCCCAGAAACAGAAACTCCTGGATGTGAATTTTCCTGATGGTAAAAATGTATTTCTACACAATCTAATGTGCCACAATTTCAATCAAACGTTTACTTTTCCTACAGCTTCTCGTTTGAAAAATGCACGCGTTCCAGTCGTTCTTCTAGATACGGAGGACGCGAAGATGAGTGTGACAGGGCTCCCTGTAGTCAAGGTGCTCCTATCCCAGGGGTTCAGGACAGAGTCAGGTATAAGCAGCATCCGAAACACAGCGTGCCTTCAGACTCAGGGTACGCATAAAGTACTGTGGACGCCTACTGTAATGTCTGGTTTTCCCGATTGAAACCCATGAAGTCACGACATTAAAATACCTAACTCATTACATCTAAATGCCTCTGCCATGCTCTCTGCAACATGGCTCTGTCCTCTTCAGCATCCCACTGTCTCACAACACCAGGTTCACGTCTCTCTCCCTCCTGTTCCTCTGATTATTCATTCTGCCATCTTCTTCCCCACTCACCAAAATGCCACCCGCCTTCAAAGGATCTGATTCTCTTCTACGGAGCCCACCTTTGATAACCCTTCCCCAGCCTGGCTCTCTCGCCCTGTTTCTGGACTCTCTCTCCCATCCTGCCCTACACCATGGCATTTAGCACAGGGCCAGGCACGGGTAAGCTGCTCACTAACAAACCGATTGCATTTACTTCTTACAATCTAAAAGGTATCATTTTTAGGTAAAACCTAAATACCGAGATTTATTTTAAATTCAATGTTGATTCCTTTGGGTTTTGTTTTGCAAAGTGAAAAACAGGAAAAAGTTGGAGTGAACAGATCACATGAAGGTGCCCTGAGAGTATTCAAATAAGGCAGGTCACTTGTGGAAATTAAACAGGGGGTCAGACAAACATCCTTTTCCCAAATCCCTTTGTCTTGAACCTCAGGGACAAGGACTCCTCCTGAGAACAATTATAAAGGACAGCCTGCAGAAATTTAGGATGTTACTTCCGTTGTAGATCAGCTACAGTCAGGGTTTACATCTTTTATTAGTTTTATTTGTATTCATTTAAACAGACCATTCCCTGTGCATCTTAATCTCTTAAATATTAAGCAACTTTTAAAAAATGCCTTTTAAACTCACTTTAAACTGTGCTCACTTGATCAACTATTTCATAAGCAATTAAACAAGGGAATAAAAGCAAAATATTTCCTCCCTTGCTTTTTACAAATTGATGATCTATTAATTCACAGTAATAATTTATCAAAAAATATCTTAATGGAGAATTTAGAATATTGTTAGATAACATACAAAGCATATCAAGAAAAGAAGCCATTGTGATTATTTTATGAGGCCAAAAATAAAACAAGATTGTTGCACAGTTAAAAAATAAATCTTAACTAAAACAGCTGTTAGAGTGGCAAATGATGTGAAAGTGAAAATTAGTCTTCCATACATCCACGTTGTTAGCAGACTATAAACTCTTTCAGAACCAGCAGTACAGTGCATATTACTTATTCCAGAATTATGTGAATTTAGCCCTGAGAATATTGAACTATTTAAATCAGCATGTCAAATGCAACATTTCAAATGTTCCCATCAGACAAATGAGAATTTCAAATACAGAAATTAACTCAGCTTTATAATCTCAACTTTCTCTTATATTTAAATACCAGAACTATAAATATTTCAAAAAGCTATTCATATCTATTTCCAATGATTAGATTCATTTTATTGTAAAACAAAAATAAACCTTTTTATTTTATCATAAGACAAAAATAAAACAATAGTTTTTCTAGATGAGGACTAATTTACACATAGCATATTATTTGATGGGATAATAATACATGCCATGTGAATATATCATACAATAGCATCATCACTAATTGTACAGGAATGGTTGAGATTTTATTTTTCATCATAATTTTCAAGATCAGGAGTCAAAGAATCCCAGTGGGATCAAGTGATTTGGCCAAAGCCAACTCCTGGGTCTGTGACCAGGGGAGGGAAATTCTTTGTTTCCACAAAGGCAATCTACTCATCACGCTTCAGAAAGCAAGCCTGTCTACAATACTTTTAAGTAAGAGAATTGTTTCTACCCTCCTGTAGCAAAAACACTATCAGGAAAATACAAGTATTTGTTAAAATATTTCTTTCATTAAGTAACCAAAACAAATTGTAAACATTTTCCACCCTTGAGGATGCATATTAAAAAGGTATTTAACATTTAAGAAAATCAATACTGGGGCAGGAACTACTAAGATACAATGTTTCTCAATTGAAAAAATAATGTAATTAAACTTTTTAAAATGTGGGTATACATTTTACTCCTTTGCAATTGAAATAGCATGATACTCATTAAAACAATTATCTTTCCTTCTAAGAGCATCTAACAAAATGACTATCACAAACCTCCACATGACTCTAACTTTTACTTAAATGAAAAATATTTTAAAACCCTTTTAAGTTCTCAGAGGCATCAGTGACCAATTGTGTATCCATTAGTAGAGAATGTTCTTATGTGCTTATATGTTTATCTGGGGTCAAATTAAGTCACTTGTCATTAAGAGGCCTGAAATAGGGAGATACATTTCCATAGGCAAAATATAATTGTGATCTAATATCATTACCTATAAATATGAATAAACAGATTATATTACTTTCCAGTAAAACTTAAATTTACCATGGAACTTTTTAAATTTAGAAAGTTTCTCCTTTGCTAACTTAATCTTTAAATAAATTTAATGTACTGAATTTTTGGATCCAAGTGCTACTTGCAATTTATGATGAAAGGCATTTAGACGTTCTTTCTGAACTGGCCAATTCAAGATGCAGTGAGATTTAAACATTCCTCTTCGCAGACAGAGTGCGTGGTTCAGTTTATAATCTGGAATGTCCTCAAGAAAAATCAATATAATGGAATCCAGATTTTGTTCAATAGCTTGCTGAACTGCATGGTGTACCTTGAATCTGAGTAAAAAAATAATTGAATTAAGTTATATAATCGAAACAGTTTTTAACACCCCAAAGCTCTACAATCTAAAGTTCTCTGTGGAATTTACTTGAAACTGTCAGAAAAAATCAGGTTTTTTTCTTAATTTTCTTTTTAAATCTGAATTATGAGTAATGTTAGTAACATCTAAAAGTTCAATTGAAAACAAGTATACACTTAACATTTCACAATGTTCACCTACCTTTTGCATAATGGATCTTTTAATAAATGATGCGTTATAACAAAAATAATTTTTCTGCTTCTCTTTATGCTATTAACAATTGCTTCCAGTTCAAGGACACCCGCCTCAAAGTCCCTTTCTTCCAGACAAAATCTGAGAGATCGGTCGTTCTCTTCCATTGGGGACAAGTGTTCCCAGACCCAATCCCTGTCTTTATGAGCGTGAATTATGTATGCTGCATATTCAAACTGCTCTGGCTGTCTGTCTATTTCTTTGAAACCAAGAACTCGATGCACTGAAACATTCCAGTAAAAAGATATCCTCCAGCCCTCCAAATGGATGAGCAGTACAATAAAGATAAAAATCAATAGAATGCTGGTATTGATCATGAAAAGGAGTTCAAAAGGGGCACTGTCTTTGCAGGGTGATGTATCAAAAAGCATCACTGGGAACCCGTGATACTGAGGTGGCGTGTTGCAGAGGTAATGACTCGATAGTTCAGAGATGTTGGTATGGGTCTCATTAATCCAATTAACAAACCAGGCAATGCTTTCACACGTACAATCAAAAGGATTAAAGCTCATATCTAAATCACTCAGGTTCTTGAAAGCTGGCCCGAAAACATTCTTCTCAACTGATGTTATGAGATTCTTCTGAAGGCTCAATGACTTTAGAGACACCGGAGTATCAAAAACAGATGGTGGAAGAATGTTTAAATTATTCAATCCCAAATCGATGCTCTTTAGTTCAAATAAATCCTTGAAGATCTCAGCTGGGATCTCATCAAAGCCATTAGACTCTAAGTTAAGGATGTGGAGGTGAGAAAGACCCTTTAGAAAATAAACAGGACCACCAGGGTTTGCATGTTTCCAGAGCCGTGCTAAGTTGTTATGCTGCAAATCCAGAATTTCTAATCTCTCAAGACCCTCCAACATGTCATCGTTTATGTTGGCTATGTTGTTGTTGCTCAGATCCAGAATGGTCAAGTTATGAAGAGGGTGGAAAGGTGAGGGAGAGCTATCCACATTCTTAAGGGCCGTTCTTCTGAGCATCAGTCGTCGAAGGCTTGGAACCGAAGTGAAGGAGTTGCTAGTCAGTTGCAGATATTTGTTGTAGGAAAGGTAGATTTCAAAAATATTTTCTAGACCTCTCCATTCCTGGCCTGTGAGTTCTTGCCCAATCTCATTAAGACCAAGATCAAGTACTTTTAGATGGCCCAACCAAGAGAAAGCACCACTCTCTATTTTTGAGATTTTATTTTTGGTTAGGTTGAGTAGGAGCAAAGGGGAATGAGCAAGTGATACAAATGTTTCATTTGTTAACGTTCTCAAACTTGTGAAGGAATTGGATAAACTTAAGTATTGCAGACTTATCAATCCCGCAAACATATTGCTTTTTATGCCTGGAATATCATTATCTTCCATGTTAAGATACTCTAAACGTTTTAGCCACTGGAAAGAAAAGTCATCAATCTTGGGGAGCAAAGCGAGGGAAATGCTTTGTTTAGTAAAAAACTGTTTCAAATTCAGGTATCTTACATTGAAAAGCCCGTGAAGGGAGCGAGATGACAAATGCTGTATATTGTTATACTCCAAGAAGAAATATTCTAGGTGTGGCAGCCAAGTAAAGGAGTCATTACCAATCACATTTAAGTTATTATGGGAAAGATCGAGCATGGTGAGATTTGTCTGCTTTAGTCCAGCGAAAGTCATATTGCTGGTTGTATACAGCTGGATGTTACTCAGAGAGAGATTCTGAATGCTTGTGCTTGATAATTCCAAACACAGCTTCTCTGCAAGACTGGGGCCCAGTGGGGCATTGTTCACAGAAAGGCCAAATAATTTTCCAATAGCACGAAAACATCCTGGAGAAAACTAAAGGGGGGGAATAAAAAAAAGAGGTTAATAATCAAAATAGACTCTATAAGACCATTGAAAAGCTGAATTATTAATACAGTTCTTTATTCAGTCTCCATTCGCCTTTCACCACGTCCCTGGGGAGGGCATTTCTCTCCATTGCTCTAACACACAGCTCTTCCTCACTCTGTGCCTGTAACACCCACCTCCCATTCCCGCTCCCGGGCTGCCCCTGCCCCTGGCTAACTTCTGCTTAGCATTCACACTCTCAGCTGAGATGCCATCTCTTCAAGGGGCCTTCCCTGACCTCCCAGTCTAGGTCGTCTCCTGGTACTTTTACTTCTGCACACTGAGTACAATTAGTGAATAAACTGCTTGTGAAGTCACCACTGGCGCAGATCCTGGTTCTGTTTGGTGGCCACTTGTTCTCAGTGAACATCGTGGAAGGAATGAATGGATGGTTTTTATTACGAAACAGTGACACATACTTTCCCTTCTGGAACTCTGAGCTCCAGCTATCCCTTTTGTCTTTCCACCCAAATTTTCTCCGGACTTAATTTTACTACAATGTTTCCAGCTCCCTGCCACTCTGCTGCACTCCTGTAGCAGGGCCTGGCTATCCTGGGACTCGAGAGTTGGGACAAGAGAACAGTAGGCGAGAGAGAAGAATCCAAAGTATACAGTGGCCAGTCCTGGCACTTAAACCCACCAGGGAGCAAAGGGGTTCTGATTTTTAATGTGTCGCTTGGGAGATGTTAGAGCTAATGGGAAAAAAAGAAAAGAATGTGGAAGAAAGGGTGTTTCATTGTAAATATAATGAGTTAAAATGAAAAGCAGGAAATTATGAAATTAATTTTGATAAATCTATATGATAGCATTATTTTGCAGCCACTAAAATAAGTTTTTTTTTTTTTTGAGACAGAGTCTCACTCGCTTGCCTGGGGTGAGTGCCGTGGCATCAGCCTAGCTCACAGCAACCTCAGACTCCTGGGATCCAGCAATCCTACTGTCTCAACCTCCCGAGTAGCTGGGACTACAGGCATGAGCCACCATGTCCGGCTAATTTTTTCTATATATATATATATTTTTTAGCTGTCCAATTAATTTCTTTCTATTTTTTGGTAGAGACGAGGTCTCGCTCTTGCTCAGGCTGGTCTCGAACTCCTGAGCTCAGAATGATCTGTCCGCCTCGGCCTCCCAGAGTGCTAGGATTACAGGCGTGAGCCACCGTGCCCGGCCTAAATTAAGTTTTTGAATGATTCTTAACTACATGAGAGATGTTCTTGATATGATATTAATTTTAAAAAGCAGGAGACACCATTATCCTCAAGGGGCAAGATAGTATAGCTGTTAGGAGCAGGGGCTCTCGTCTAACTTCACCGGAAACCCAGCTCTGTCCCAGGTGGTCCCCTGTGGGGCCTGCAATATGTCACTTCTTCATCTCAAGTCACTCTTGTGTAAATTGACAATAAGAATAAGTTACTTAAAAGATTACATACATAAAATATAAAAAAAAATTTGGCACATCGGTGAGTACTGTACAAATTTAAAGAACAGTAATATGGCCGGGCGCAGTGGCTCACGCCTGTAATCCTAGCTCTCTGGGAGGCCGAGGTGGGCGGATTGTTTGAGCTCAAGAGTTCGAAACCAGCCTCAGCAAGAGCGAGACCCCATCTCTACTAAAATTAGAAAGAAATTAATTGGACAACTAAAAATATATAGAAAAAATTAGCCGGGCATGGTGGCACATGCCTGTAGTCCCAGCTACTCGGGAG
>CAUYSK010010065.1:0-19948 GCA_963575035.1 Avahi laniger | reverse complement strand
AACAGTTTTCGAGAATGATTATTGCTTCTTTGAGTTCATAATACTTCCATCTTCTCTGTTACCACCTTGTTTTTATAATAATTTAGTGAATTAAAATAGTATGTTTGGAGAAGTTAGGGAAGAATTTTGGGATGCTTTTGGGGGTGAAATGGAAACCCTTGTGGTCGACAAAACCAGGAATGAGGATTGCTACTATTAGACTAGAAATATCAGAGAGTAGCCTGACAGAATTTTAAGAGTACTCAGCCTTGGATGTTTGTAATGCAACATTTTGGTTTCTCACACAAATGAACAATTTATTTCTAGTCATTTTTTGTATCTCACTTACACAGTCAACATTCTTTTTGTTATTATGTTTACTTAAAAATTGTTTTAACCCACCAAAACAAATGGGGAAATGTAGATATCAGGCACAGTGTTTTATTTTTCTTATTTGCTCCACTCCAATCATTTGTTTATTCGGTTTAAGGAAAAAGCATCATGGTTTTCTACCCATTTTCCTTTCCTTTTCAGTCTGAATCACTTATGCATTGTCTGATCATTCATTTATCTACTTATTCAGTTGACAAACATGTATTGAGCACCTACCACATTTTCAAATTGGGCAAGCTGTTTGGATACAGGAAGATGCGTGTTCTGCTCTCAGGAAACTTCCACTCTGTTGGAATTCTCCATACGTTCCTCTCAGGCTCCCTGAGAAATTATATTCTCTTACTATGTGACAGCAGTGATGACTGCCGGCTGGGGGCAATTCCTGGCCTGTACTTTTATTCTGGCTGTTTTTATAGTTACATACCTGGGGGGAGATGGAGATATTTGAGCTGGGGCCTTGACTACAGAGAAGTAGATAAATATGTCCTTGAGGGTTTAGCCACAATCCAGGGGATTATTGAACAAATCTCCCATCGTGAAGGAAGCTGTAAATCAAATAACATAAAGCCTTCGTTACATAAGGGAGATGACTCCTCATTACCAGGTGGATTTCCAAGCATCCAGACTCGACCTGCACTGTGAGCAGCTCAGATAATCAGCCTGCTACTGCATGTTCCTGGGTCTGCCGGGTTCAACTCCTCACCCTCACCAACTCTGCCCTCTTAGATGACTTAAGACTGACTCCCTTGGCTGGCTTGGAGAATATCTTCTTTTTTTTTTTTTTTCTTTTTTCAGGTGCAGAGTGTTGAGTCAATTATAATCCTCAGCTCATTGTCCATGCTCAACTCCTTCACTGGTTTGCTGTTTGTTTTTCTCTTAAATCCTCATTCCCCATCCTCATTGCTCTTCATCCATGGGCATTTTTTTCTTAAAAATGTATATTTTTTGGTCTGAATATACTTTTTCCATCTTCAGTTATAACCATGTTCAAACAAAGTGGAAAGTTGCATGAATAGTACAGTGTACATCCATACCTACCACCTAGGATCAAACATTTTCTAACATTTTGCCGTATTTGCTTAATTTTATCCAGGTTTTTGAAAGTAAGTTGTAGACATCATGAGAAACCATCCCTAAATACTTCAGCATGCTTCTCCTAAAAATAAGAACATTCTCCTACATAAAGACAGTGTCATTATCACACTTGAGAATGTTAACAGTAATTATGTAATTTCATTTAATATGCAGTCCATTTTAAAATTTTTCTAAGAATATTTTTTATAGCTCTTTTTTAGAAAACCAGAATTGAATCCTCCTCTTTTTAAAAAAACAACATTGATCTTTTGAAGAGATGAGTCCAAGTTGTCTTATAGAATGTCCCCCATTCTGGATCTTTCTGATTGCTTTCTCATGATGTTGTTTAATTTATTCCTTATGTCTTCTATTTCCTCTACACTGGAAGTTAGATCTGTAGACTGGATTAAATTCAGATTAAAGCTTTGGCAAGTATACTTCAGAGGTGATTTTTTTTTGTTAATATTGCATCCTGTTAGGCTTGCAATTTCAAAATGGCTGTCCGACTATTCGAGATGTTAAGTTTGATCAGTTGGTTAAAGTGATAACCACCAGATCTTTGCATTGTAAAAATGCATTTTTCCCTTTGCAAATTAGCAAGAAATCTGTGTGAGTAATACTTTGGTACACTGTGAAGATCCTTTTCTCCAACAACCTTTGTCTTAATAACTTTAGCATCCATCATTGACTCTTATCTGAATCCATTATCTTATTGACAGTTGTAAAACTGTGATACACTAATGCTATCAGCCCTTCTACATTTAGTAGCTGGAATTGTTCTACAAAGTAGAGCTTTTGTTCATCTACTGTGGATAAACTCATTAAATACTTTTTCATAAAAAGCTAAGATATTTAAATGTTTCCCTTTAACAACCAGTTTTTGGCATAATGAGTTAGTGTAATAGTCACCTTCAGAGATAGTATGAGTTTTTTTCTTTCTCTGTTTACTTTATTTCATCTTTTGAACCTGTGGATATTATTTATTCAAGATTTTACAATCACTTGTGGTCAAATTTCTTTTTACTGCTCAAATTTCCCCAATTTGGCCAATGGGAGCCCTGTGCCTGTGAAAATAGGAGCGGTTCCAGACTTTAAATTATCTGTTTTTCTAAGCAGACTTGGTTCCTTTTAGTGGAGAGTACTATTTAGATTGAGGCACTGAATATGCTTATTGCTACTTGTATATAGTGTCTATGTTTCAGTGGACAGAGCCAGAAATAAATAAAATGTTAATTTTTGTTATTTCCAATTTAAATTTAATAGTACTTGGTTTACTTAGTTTTGATTTTATATCTGTATCACTTTTCTCTTACTGTAAAATTCTTGATTTCAAGTTATATTGTATGTAATTAGTTTCTTTATTCTAAGCAAAATAATTTCAAAATGACAATAGCACTTTTACTACTGACACTGAACCTAGTGAGTGAAGTTTAAGATTTATTTGCCATTTTGTCTTGGAATATATCCCACTAATACATACAGTCACTTGGAATACTTCTTTTTTCCATGTTAGTCATTACAAATTTGATATAAAGTCATAGGAATTTGTTTCAGTTTGTTCTGAATGTTAGTTTATTGTTATTTTCATAGTGCTTTTTTTGTTTCCACAATTGGGGTGCTATGCTTCCCTGTACACGTAGACATCTCAGAGTAAAGTAACTATTAAAAAAAAAGGCAATAAAGGACCTCAGCTGCAATTCTCTAAAAAGTTGTTTTTCATAAAAGTAATAGTTGAGATTTCCTTTAAATGTAGCCCAAACATTCCAGTCAGTTGGCTGTGTAGTCCTTGCAGTAATAGCAAGATTTGGGTTAAACTTGTTGAACTACAAAGAATATGTCAAGGCAGTCATTTTTGTGGTGTGTGGAACAGTGTATAATCTCTAACTCTGGAAGCCCAGGCACAGAATTAATGAGAGGTTTCATGTGTACCTAAAAGAACATCTTTCCAAGAATTTATTACCCTTGTTTTGGCATATGTTCCTCAAGGCCTTCAAGTTGGTGATCAGTTCAGAAACTTCAAAATTTCCCTTAAAAACTCTGCCTAGGGCCTGTGTACTCTTCTGGATATGTGTTATACTGTAATAAAAAGTTTAGAAAAAAAGAAAGAAAACAGCCCAATTTTGTTTAAGTCCCACTTTCTCTAGGCTACATCTGACACAGCCAACACCATTTACCTTTAGCGTTTCCTCCAAACTCTGAGCACTTCAGAAGATTCACTTTTATCTTTGAAATTGGTAAACTGTAATGTCGTGAAAAGAGCTCTCAATTCGGGGCAGAATCCCTGACTCCAGAACTTTTTCTTTCACATAAAAGTTGCCTATTATTGGGGAAGATCTTTGGCCTTTTCAATGGCCCAATTTTCTCATCTATGGGACAGGCATAATACATGTGGTCACAGAACATGTTGTCACGAGGATCAAGTAAGATAATGGATCTAAAAAGTGCTTCATTAACAATAGAAAATGTGAAAACTGTACAATATGATTTCTACACATTTCTGTTATTTTTCTGCTCTATTATGTTGTTATTTGGCTTCCCATTTTCCACCTGCTGCCAGAGGCATTCGTCCAGAGCATCGTGTCAGATCACCTCTCCCTCTTCCCCTCAATTCCCATCACTGCTCTGCCTTCAATTTCTACTCTTCTCTCCTCTGCCCACTCTCTCGCAGAGGCTGGGTTTCCTGCTGTCTTCAAACCCCTGGTTCGATCCCACCTCAGAACTTCTGCTGTTTACCTGCTGGGAATGCTTTCCCCCTAATGTCCCTGTGGCTCACTTTCTCACTTCCTTCAAGTCTTTGCTTTTTAATGAGGTCTTTCTTAGCCATTCTGTTAAAGTTGCTCTCCTGGCACTCCCTGGCCTTCCTTCCTGCTTTATGTTTTTACATGGCACTTATCACCTCCTAATATTTTTTCTGAATGACTTATTTATTTCGGTTAGTTGCCTTTCCCCACCAGATTATAATCTCCACGAAAGCCGGGATTTTTATCTGTTTCGTCAACTGATGTATCCCCATTCATTATTCATTCATGTATTCACCTAAATGAATGGATGAATGAATGACAGTTTCAAAGTCTTACATTCACATGGTGAATGGGTGGAACTTACATTTCTGGACACTTTTCAGAATATAACTAGTAAAAATGAGCCCTGTTGGAAAGGCTAATGCAGATTTTCTACTTTCCTCCAGGATCTTGACCACCTGGAAGATATTTGTATAATCTCTTAGCATGTTTTAATAATCCAGGAATGCTGCTTCTATTCCTGGATTATTAAAACATGTGTAGAGAAGCCATAAATTCAGGAGAGATGTTCTCTGGAGAAAGAGAAAGAAGTTGAAATGTACCAGGCAGATTTGACTGAATGCACTAATCTACTGTATGCTATTGTTTCTCCAGCCAGGTTTGTTGTATTTTGATCAGCACCACGTGATTTGGTCTTGCAGCATCTTAAAAGGCAGAATGGGGTACACCCATGGTATTTCCCAAACTGTGTGCCAGGGAACACTAGTTCCAGGAAATGCTAATCTGTACTCAAAAAAGAATAAGGGTTCTGTGGTTCTGATTCATAGTACATATTAGCATATTAAAGGCTCTGAGGAGTCACACAGCTTGAAAATAAATAAAGGATATGTGGCCTATATTTATTGGCCCTACTTAATGGAATAGGGGAAGACTTTTTCACTGAGTATATACTGATACTCTGCCATGCTCCCAGAGAATAAAACGTAAATGAGTTCTAACATATATGGAGTTTTACTTACTCTTTTGTTAAAACTCTTGACACTAAAATAAAATGTGTATACCATGTCCATGACACCATGCCAGATTATTTTTAAAACTCCAGACAATATTGAACTGTGCTACAGCATATTCATTTATTTGAAATGACACACTGATATTAAAAGACATTACCTATTTTGTGGCCACAATTTATGCCTTTCAAATTGTCATTTCCCATGGGTCCCATGGTTGTCTACATTTTATTTTGCCAATGAGTTCTGTTCAGCGCCTGCAAGCTTACCTGAGGAAGAAATAGCATTCATAGAGTATCCATTACATCAAAGCTCTACTGTTCTTTTTATACTTTTCATCAATGGAATATTTATTAAGCACTGCTCCCTGTTTAATGCCAGGAACTCCATTAGACACAATGAAGATACCAGGGAGAAGAGCCAGAACAAGCTCATGGAGTGTACATTCTAATATAGCTAGGCAAAACCAACAAGTGAACAAACCCAATAATCAAATGTTGAGACAAGGGTTTTAAAAGATGAAAGGGGGAGCTGAGACAGAGGGAAAGGTGTATGTGAGGCTGTTTCCTGCTGGAGGTGAGGTGGTCCAGAAGGAGGTAAGGACGTTTAAACTGAGATGCAAGAATGACAAGGAGCTGGCCGTGCCAAGGCAGTGAGGAAGAATGCTTGTTCCAGGCACAAAGAATGGCAAGACCAATGGCTTAGTGGTAGGAAACTACTTGCTAAAGCATTGAAAGCAGGTCGCATGGTCGACCCATAGTGTTCACAAGGGCCACAAGATGAGGGAAGGGTGGCAGTCAGTGTGTGCACAAGTCATTTAGGGCTTCTGAGGCCACCTATGGACTTTAATTGAGAGAACAACATGATTGAATTCATGTTTCAAGGAAGCTCCCCCAAAGCAGAATACACCCCAAAGTACTGAAAGTTTTGTTAAGTGAACAATGGGCATTTAAAAATACTTTTAACTATCTAAAAAAATACAGGTTACATATTTACTAGCTAAAATATATAATATTCACCAATTCTTTGTGAACCACTGGGCCTGGATGAAGTGCCATTCTACTCTCTGTTTTATATAGGAGTCTCCGCATCTAGGAGTTGTACAGCTCTACATTTTAGAGAATACCCATAGCCTGGAGCACCTGAGAAGATTTTTGGGGCAGAGTCTACCCTTGGGAGTCCTGGAGCTTGTTTGGGGGGAAGTACCCCTTACTCTCATCACCCCTTTTCTTCTTCATGGCCACCAATCCTTCCTCTGATCTCTTTTCTAGCCAGTATTGAGCTTAGTAGTTCACACAGAGTCTCTGTTACTTTTAATAGGTAATTATGATGTTAAAAGATTCCCTGGAGTGTGATCCCTACCAAAAGCATTTATATTTTGAAAGATAATTCTTTAGGGCAATCTTGGCACTGGAGGCATAGAGAGAAGAGCCATAGGGTAAATAGAGGACACACTCTCTCAGTAAGTCTAGAGAGACCTATGTCCTGGGTGCTGTCTTTTAGAGGGTTCTACATGTTGGAAGTACACACATGAAACAAATTAATTAAATTATACATTAGTGTCTTTGTCACTCGTGGGGTCCTACACTCAGTGTTGGCATGGTGCGATCTATAATCCTAAGCGTTCACTCTCCTGACTAGCACTGCTCAGGCCCCAGGGAAATGCTTTTCCACATCTCTTGCCCTGGGATCCTACAGCAAAGGCAACTGGATCTAGAGGTTTGCGGATTTTCTGCTGAAAACAGAGAGAGACACTACTTTGAAGAGGAGGGAGGATTTGAGCAGATAAAGAACCTCAGTAAGACAAAATGAGTTAATCAACATTTCAAATTCCTCCCCACAGAAAGCATGAAGTCAAAAGATTGTTTCCCAGTTGTGCTGAGCATCCATTTTCTTGCTCTTTTTCATGTTTTAATTAATGATTCTGGCAGCACTCATGAGTTACCTTGTAAATGGCAATTGAGAATATTTGTAACATCGAACAATTCATAAAACTCTTGAAGTTGTATTTATGTCAGTATGGAAGTAACATGCTTGAAGTATAACAGTGATTTTTTTTTTCCATTGGCTACTGGATGGACAGTAGACTCCAGAATAGCAAAAGCTTGGTTTGTATGAAAATATTTTCTAAGATTTATTTAAATTCTCAAAGTTAAGAATTTTGGCTTTATTCAAATAATTTTAGTTCTAAATGTTGATATTCAATTAGAATTTTTATTTTATTTTTTAATTTTAATAGATGATTTTGAATACTTTAGAAGAAAAATCACTTCTTTTGAAAACTTATGAAAAATCATTTTTACTATTTCAATTTTTTTGCATTTTCTCTAATTTATAGATTTGATGAAAATTTGCTTAAATTTGTAAACTTTGAATATTATTTATTTAATTTTCAATTCTTTACATCATTGAGAATGAGTACAATTTGTAATTGTGACAGAACTTGAAAATATAAAAGTGGAGTTTATAAAAGAAAAAAGCTATAAAGGAAAAAAAAGTAATTCTTCAAAGAAGCAGTCTGCTTAAATTTTCAAAAACTATTAAAAAGGAAAGTGAGCAAGCTGCCATCAGGTATTACCCACATAAAATTTGTAAATAGGACATTAAAAAGTATTTTTTGAGTTGGTTTTTTGAGCAATAAATTACATATAGTAAAAGTCACCTTTTTTAGGTGTTCAGTTTTACATGTTTTGACAAAATATATACTATTATGGAATCATGACCACAATCAAGATTTAGAATATTTCCATCAACCCACAAAATTCCCCTGTGCCCCTTTGTAATCTATCCACATGACCCACTCCCCAGCCCCTAAATCCTGACAAACTTTGATCTGATTTCTGTCCCTATAGCTTTGTCTTCTTTAAAATGTCATATAAATGATATTCATATAGTGTATAGTCTCTTGTGTCTGACACTTTGCATTTAGAATCATCCTTTCAAGAGTCATCCATGTTGTTGCAAGTATCAACTGATCATTCCTTTCTTTTGCTGATATATTGCATTCCATTCCATATTGCTATATATTCCATAAATAAAGGTACTACAATTTCTTTATCCATTTACCAGTTGATGGACATTTGTATTATTTCCAGTTTTGGGTGATTATGAATAAAGCTGCTATAAGCCTTCTTGTATAAGTCTTTGTGGAGGCGTATGTTTCCATTTCTTTTGGGTAAATGCCTAGGAGTAGATTGCTGGATCATATGCTAAGTGTATGTTTAACTATATAAGGAACTGCCAGAGTGTTTCCCAAAGTGGCTACATCATTTAGCACATCCACCAACAGTGTCTGAGGGTTTCCCTTGACTATACACTTACTAGCACTTGGTATTGTAAGTTTTTAAAATTTGTTTTTTGTCAATTTAGCCATTTTAATAGGTAGTAAATTCTCTAATTACTGATCAAAATAACTAACCTAGCAAGGAATTATTCTTATCAATAACACAGCTCAAACAGGTTGGATGAAATCCTGCTACTTCATGTTACTGATTAAAATGATAAGAAATGTGCGGACCTCATTTAACACTTTTGCCCAGAGCCCACAAATAATAGCAGTGAGGCTGCACCCATGACAGCCCTTCCCTCTGCTCTGATGTCACTTTTTAGGGGAGGTATGTTAACTCCTTGGGGTCTTTCTGAGACCCTGCCTTGTGAAGGACAGCTGCCACCTCACTCTGCAGCTCTCTCCAGAAGGGAGATTTCAGGATTCAACATGTCCTCTCCCCTGCCCTGCTCCCTCTGCACTAGAGGTGAAAGAAGAGTCAGTACGCCAACCCAAGCAGCTGCCAGCCCCTAATCTAGAAAATAGGACCTATGTTTAGGTAGCTTTTTGTGCAAAGACCTGGCACAACTCCATGGGCCACCTGATGGAGTGTTGGTTGACACTGAGAAGAGGCTGTGAGCAGTGGAGCCTTCATTCTAAAAACCATCAGCATGAGGAGGCTCACGGGATGTGGCAAATGGCGGCACATCTGTTTATCCCACTGCCAAGACCCTGGGGAGAGCTTCCAGCCCATGAAGAGTTCAGTTTCAGAATTCCTAAATTCTTTTTTTTTGAGAGAGAGTCTCACTCTGTGGCCCAGACTAGCTAGAATGCCGTGGCGTCAGCCTAGCTCGCAGCAACCTCAAACTCCTGGTCTCAAGCAATCCTTCTGCCTCAGCCTCCCGAGTAGCTGGGACTACAGGCATGTGCCACCATGCCTGGCTAATTTTTTCTATATGTATATATTTTTTTAGTTGTCCAGATAATTTCTTTCTATTTTTTTTTTTTTTTTTTAGTAGGGACGGGGATCTGGCTCTTGCTCAGGCTGGTCTCGAACTCCTGAGCCCAAATGATCCGCCCACTTCGGCCTTCCAGGGTGCTAGGATTATAGGCATGAGCCACCGCGCCGGCCAGGATCCTTAAATTCTTGACTGTGGGATTGGGGAAGGCTGGTCTGTGACCAGTGTTGGCAGCTTCTCCTAGTAGGCAAGGGAGTGAAAACTGGGAGATGTCTAATTAACCTTAAACGACTCTAATCTTTTTAGTAGCTTATAAAGAATACCACCAGTGGAAAGTGTACTTCCTCAATTTCAGATTCAGCAAAAATGGCATTCAGTAGATCAAGATGCTGCCTCTTCCTCACCACAAGAATGTATCCCCACAGGAGCTACAGTGTTTTGTGATCTACCAGCTGCAGGCTGGGGTATAATATTTCCTGATTTGGTATTTGGAGAACCTTCAAATCTTTAAGGGCATTCGTCTCTCCTCTTAGTTACCGATTCCTTTGAGGATCATAAAAACCTTGATAAATGTCAAGCTTCCTTTTCAGATTTTCTTTATTAAATATAAGATCTCTCTTTCTTTTTTCTTCTTCTTTTCTTTTTTTTAGTACTTCTAATGAATGTGGGCTAATATCTTATGCCCATTACACTGGCAAGTCAACTTTTCCAAAAGGCTGACCATGTGTAAAGTATTCACAGTCAATTAGTCTGTCAACTACATATTTTGTATTCATTTAGTATATTAATAACTTAGGAGTTGAATGTGAGAGTTGGACAACCTGGATTCAAATTATAACTCAAAGACTTAGGCAGCTATCATACTCTCTTAAAATTTGAATGCACTGCCAATCTGTTTCCTTCTTCACTTATTTTTGAGTGTTCTTGACTGTTGGTCTTATTACTTTCATGTACATAATCAGTTAAGAACTTTCAAAGATAAGTACATTTCCACAAATAGCCATACAGTAATTTTCGCTGCGTTTTATTGCGATAAAATGCTGTATAATCTTGGGCAAGAAATTCATCCTTAATTACACTCTTTCTCTGTTATTTTTCTTTAAAAAGACTTCTGAGATGTAGCAAACATAAAGTGTATTAATCTTTAGTGTACGCCTTGGTGAATTGTTGTATACACCCATATAATCTCATTAATTATTGCTGCATTTTATTCTCAGAAAAATAAATATACATTTAAATTTCAATTTGGTAGTTTTGGGTAGAATTTCAATATGTGAGGCATGCAAAGAGTGTTTCCCTCTAAGTTGCAGATAGAATACTTAACTATATTTGATAGTAACTTTTCATATATTATCAAAAATCCTCATGACAAAGTTTATTTGTATGACTCACATTGTTACATTTATTATAATGAGGTTAGCTTATATATATGTTACAATGTTAGCCTTGACCTCCAGATTGAGTAAACTACGAACTCTGAACAAATATTTCTCTTCATTTTTGTGTGTGTTCCACTGTTCAAATATGTGATCTACAGAGTCTTAAATGCTACTACAAAGCCATTGTCATATCGAATGACCCAACAGCTCATCTGACAATGAAAAAAGTATAAATGATTGACTTTAGTCTCCGTCTCCAAATAGGCCACCTAGTCAAAGGATCCTGGACAGTGGTGATGATAAGGATTTCACAAAATTATGACCTATGGGACAGATCTAGTCATCCTTGGCCAAAAGGGGAGACTGAGAAAACAAAAAATAGCTTGGAAGGTAAAAATCTGTCCTGCCTTTCATCTGGCTGGAATAAAAGATAAAGCTGGTTGCAGAGTTAACAGGAAACAATATTTCTTCTAAGGACATACTTCAGCTACAAAGTGTCATAACAACTCCCTTCTCTCAATAACTGCTGTTTTCTTACTTACTGAGAAACTTTGCTGTTTGAAATTGTGTTGATTAGGAATAAAACATATCACTTTTGCCTGGAGGATCTAAGTCATTTTGACACAGAGAAGCAGTATCCAACCCAGATGCAGGGCTTCAGATAAGGGCTGTTTGGACCCAGATTTTCACATCTGTCCGAACTTTGTAGTTTCTAAGGAAATAGACCCTGTGTTCATTTTGTAGCCCAGACTTGATATTGACTTCTTTGAGTCTATCAAAATACCACTTCAGTTAAATTTTATTTAACTCTATGCTTCCCCCAGACTCTATAAAAAATTTCATCTTTTCCTTTGGTGAGATGTCTCTCTGGTATGTGGTTTTTGCTGTGGATCAATAAATCTGCTTTGTTGGACTACAGGTTTGTCCCCAGATGTCTTAATCTCATTAGGCTAGGACAGTAGGTTTTATTATTCCTGTTTTTAAAGACAAGGAAACTGAGGCTCAAGAAGGTTAAATAAAGTATACAAAGGGTCATGGTAATATGTGTTCACAAAATTCAAACTGAGGTCTGAAGTGTAATGAAGCCCAATTCTTTTCCACAGTGCCACTCTGACCTCCTGCCTCTTGGAGCTTCTCCTTGCACCACCTTTATTTAACACATCCACTGTGAAGCCACAAAAGCCACTCCTGCAATTGGGCTCTTCCTCATCACAGTGAGTATCCAATCTGGCACAAAGTCCTCCAAGTATGGTGTCACTTTCACGGTACTCCTCTCTGCCAGGAACCTGATGAGCCATCCAACACTTAGTTCTGAGTTTTTTTCTTCAGCCACACTAATCAGAAAATGTTTTGAACAGCACACTCCGGGTCTTCACACATCCATGGCTGTTCTTGCGCTGTTTCCTGACCTTGGAACCTTGCCCACAATTTTCTGCCTATCCAAATCTTTTTTTTTTCCCCAAAATATCTCGTCAAGGTTCCTTGTGGAACAGCAGAAACGATGCTAGTCTGTTTTAGCAGACAAGTGATTTAAAAAGGATATTAGGTCTTTCACAGAAACTTTTTTTTCACTTGCATGCTACTTTTTAGGACTGATACAGGACAGACAGCACCCCCGCTGCCTGGACACAAATGGCAGTTTTCACCTCTGACGCTAGGAGGTGCTAGACTCTAGCTGCTGCGTTAGAAGCTGGGTGTCTGCCACCATGGTCATCAGGACTAGCCAGATTGGTGCTTCATTTACATCTGAGCTTCCAAGTCAGGTCTTGCAGGAATGCATCTGACTGGCAGTGCCCAGGTCACATGTCTACTATGCAGCTGCAAGAGAAGCTGGGAAAAAGAGTTTCTGGATTCTACTGTAAGGAGACACGAACTTATAAAGTGAAGAAGTCCATACAATAAGGAGGGGCATTCAAATAGTGGAGATGCCACATAAGAATGATAAACATTCATTACACTGGGGCCCGGCTCAAAAATTTCCTTACCTGAAAAATGTTTTCTAAAACCACAGCAAGAGTGAAGCCCTCTTTGTTTTGTCCCTCAGGTATATGTTATTTGCATTTCTACTGAATTATTATAATTGTAACTGTTGTGATTTATACTCCTCTCATATCTCCTCATCTTTATTTCAGTTTATGACTTCCAGCTGCCATAGATAGTACTTTTTTTCTTTTGTCTGAGGGCTTTTTCCGGCCATTTAGCTTCATTTCATTTGCCTGTGCTGTAGGCTGAACGTATGGGAGAATTAACACAGGCCAGGGGCAGCCCTCAACCAATGACTAACAGATGGTGTATAAATATCTCAGCTCCTTTGCTGGGTAGGATAACCTCTGAGGCATGTGTTTGATAGCAGGTCCCAGCATTTCCCCAGTGGGAATAAACTCAGTCGCCCCTAGTGGCAGCTGGCTCGGTAACTCCCTCGCTGGCTGTCTTCCCTTCCTTGTCTCACTCTCCATCAGTGGTCAACGTCTCCTTCATGTCCCAGCTATTCGCACTTGAGCCTTTCTTCCAGAATCGGCTTCTGGCAGAGCCCAAAATAAGACAGCACTCTTCCCTTTATTACAGATGGCCAATTACTTATCCATCTCTCTTGTAAGATTCTTAAAGACAGGGAAAGCATTTCCATTTTTTTCTCTCTCTCATGACACATAGTATAGGCCCTTGTATGTAAGAGGCATAAAAGAGATATTTGTTGAGTTTGTTGAGTTGAATTAAAATAGATTTAATGGTCAGATTTTAAATTTATATCACTATGTAGCCATATAATTTTACTCTTTCTGAAAGAATCATGAGGTAAAATTAATAGTGATTATTTATTTATTTATTTTTTTGAGACAGAGTCTCGCTCTGTTGCCCAGGCTAAAGTGCCATGACATCAGCCTAGCTCACAGCAACCTCAAACTCCTGGGTTCAAGCAATCCTCCTTCCTCAGTCTCCTAAGTATCTGGGACTACAGGTGCACACCACCATACCTGGATAATTTTTTCTATTTTTAATAGAGACGGGGTCTCACTCTTGCTCAGGCTGGTCTTGAACTCCTAACCTCAAGCGATCCTCCCACCTCAGCCTCCCAGAGTGCTAGGATTACAGGTGTGAGCCACCAAGCCTGGCCAATAGCAGTAATTTTTTATGATAATAATTAGAGTTACATTGTTGAATTTTCTAACCTTTGTCCATTATCACTTTAAAAAATGTCAACTATCCAGGAGAGTTGTGGCCCATTGTGACCACATACTACTGAATGATCCCATTCAACCCTGAGCCCTTCAGGGTTGAATGGCCTGTCAAGGCCATTGCGCAAAACACCTCATGAGGAGTGCTGAGGACAGCCAAAGGGATGTGATTAACCATGTAGTGGTCTGCTTAACCCTGGACCCCAGCCCAAATCCAACCTGGACCCCAGCCTGAATCCATGCCTGGGTAGAGTAAGTCCTTTTCCCAACTTCTTGTCTTGTGTGTCCCACAGGATGGGCTCCCTACCATTAGGAATAGCTCCCAGATCAATGGTCTTTTGGTTATTTCATTCTTGATTATTTGGTTTTGAATATAGGCCCAGAGTCTTGAGCCAGTGGGTATAATTCCAATGGGTCAGATGGATCATGACAAATAAAACAAATGGTAGGTGTCATGTAGCAGCTGGTCTGAACAGTTTTGGCTACCGTTCTGGAAAAGAATGTGGGAGGGATGTGGTCAACATGCAGGAATGAAGTTTGAATGAGGCCATCATAGCACTGCTCTGAATATCAATATTTTAGCAGATGCTTGGAGTAGGATGGCATAGGGACCAAAGGAAGGCCTCTGCCCCGGCTCCCTGCCTCTATCACAGAACTGAAGAAACTGCAGACTTTCTTGCTTGTTTCTGGCAAGACCTCTACTCCTCCCTGTCCTTCAGCACCCATAGCCTCAGTGGCGTTATCTTCCCTGAGATCCTCAGGACTAATCTCATTACAGCCCTTAGCTCTGTGTAACTCAGTTACCCCTGGAAGCCCAGGGCTCCTGGTCATTCCTCTTCCCTTGGGTTCTTGTTTCTAAAAGATCTGTATATTTGCTTTGTTGAGGCCATCTCTCATCCCTCCCCAGCTGTCAAAACTCTTCTTTTGTGCATCTGGAACTCAATGTACAGACAAAAAAAAGTCCTCTCCTTTCTAAAATGTCTCTTTCACTCCCTTGTTCTAACTGGCTCTTCCCCGAAGACATGGCTCCCTCTGCAGCTCTCTGCAAGTGTGGCTGGTTTCTCTCCCATCTCTCCCTGGCACCACAGGACTTGGAATGAGATAGGTGTCCTCCTTGCTTCTTATTGCTGCTCCCAAGCCACTGCCCCATCTCCTCCATAAAAACGCTCAGTTTTAAATGTTGAACAACATCGCCTGCCACCTGCCTTTTGGCAACCGTCTACTGACTCCAGCATAACTTCCCCTCACTCCCAGATCACTGTCACTTTCTCCAGCACTATGCCCATCATATTCTTGGTAATTTCAGTACCCACTCAGACAAACGTTCTAGTACACTGGGCTTTCATCTCTTCAACCTCTCTCCTCCAAACATCTCTTCCTCCAGCCTCACCCACTCACTCACATGGTCACGCCTTCCAGACTCTCTTCTTTTCAACAATCTTGCCCCTTCAGAATCTTAACTTCAAGAATTCCAGTATCTGATCACCACTTATTTCTCTTATTAGGGCATTAAATATGAAATGTCTGATTTTGAATCAAAAGTGTAGTTTATTATCTCTCAAACAAGAAGCAATACAATTAAAGCATGTGCTTAATTATCAACACAGTTTTTCCATCTCAATGGTAGCTTGCTTATGCCAGCAGTGAAGAAGCCTGGAGAGCGAGTGGCGATGAAATTGTGAAAGACATTTTCCACGGCTTGTTGAGAATTGAATATTTTTCCTTGCAAGAAGTGGTCCAAAGCCTGAAAGAAGTGGTAGTCAGTTGGTGCAAGGTCTGGTGAATACAGTGGATGGCAGAGAGTTTCCAAGTCCAGCTGCTATAGTTTGAGCGGCACTGTTTGTGAGACATGTGGTTGAATGTTGTCTTGCAAGAGGATTGTCCTTTCTCTATTGACCAATCTCAGCTGCTTAATCACAAGCATCCTCATCATTTCATCCAATTGGTTGCAGTAGACATCTGCTGTAATCAATTAACCAAATTTCATGAAGCCGTAGTGTATAATACCAGTGCTGGACCACCAAACAGACACCATTAGCTTTTTTGGATAAATATTCGGCTTTGGACTGTGTTTTGGCACTTCATCTTTATCTAACCATTGTGTCAAATGCTTGGGATTGTCAAAAAGAATCCATTTTTCATCACACATAAAAAGACAGTGTAGAAATTGTTTGTCTTTATGTTGTGACAGCAAAGAAAGGCAAGCTTCGAGACAAGTTCTCTTCTGACGCTCATTTAATTCATGTGGTGCCCATCTGTTCAGCTTCTTTACCTTGCTGATTTGTTTCAAATGGTTAAATATTGTTGGAATTGTAACAGCAAACCTTCCTGCTAATTCAGGCATAAGTTGAGACGGATTCGCTTCCCCTACAGCTTTCAGCTCATCATTATCCACCTTGGTCTCAGGTCACCTGCGTGGCTCATTTTCAAGAACAGAACTTCTCAAACCATTGATGTACCGTGTTCATTAGCCACATCCTTTCCAAACACTTCATTGAAATTTTGAGCTGTCTGTGCTGCATTGGTTCCACATGGAACTCATATTCAAAAATATTTAATAACATGAATTTTTGATTTATCCATGGTTTCACTAAAATTGCTCTAAAAAAATTTGAAAACTAATCACAAGCCAACACGTGCATTTGAAAGACCAAGGATGTACCTTCACAATAAAAATAAAACAAGAAGTGTCAAAGTGAAATGTCAGAGCTATCAACTGTCAAACTTAGTACATAAGGAAATGGGACATTTCATATTTGATAACCTAATATTTGTATCTGCCTATGACTTCTTGCACCATGCCATGTCCCTGCCTCCTCCTCTGCATGAATAATCACTATTCCTAATTCTGTGCTTTTAATTCCCTCAGTTTTAAAAATGAATTTTTCACATATGTATGTATTCTTCAGCAGTATGTTGTTATTTTTTAACTTTATAAGAATGATATTATACTACATGTAGTCTATTGCAACTTGCATGTTTTGCATACCATTATGTAAACCATAAACACATTATGTATAGGATACCTTGTATGTAAGTATGTATACTATACATACATCTCCAGCTGCTCTGCATAGCTGTAGTTTGTTTTTAATATATAGTTTGTATAATATTCTGTGGTGTGAATTTACCAAAATTTATTCACTAATTTTTTTCCTATGGGCTATTTCCAGATTTTTGGTATCATTAACTCTTCTGCTATAAAGAACTTGGACTTGTCTTCTGGTGCATACTTGTAAGAGTTTTTCTAGAAGCAGAATTGATAAGTCAAAGGGCATAAGCATGTTCTATATAACAATGATGTTACATTGTTTTCTAAAATAATTTTATATCACTTCCCATTATCCCAGGTGACTTCCATAAAATTCTTATTTTAAAAAGCCTAGCCATTTCCGGAACCCGTAACCACTGACTATACCACCTTTTCACTCTCTTCAATTTTCTACTTACCCAGCCTATATTCCAGGGTATGTCATAATATTTATTCCTTTGCATATGCCCTCAATATCTTTGCTGCTTCTTCCTTTGTGGTGCTCATCTGGTAAAACCCTAGTTCCAGCGACAGCCAAACCTCTGCAGGCTCTGTGCCTGCACCCACCCAGGGGAGTGTAGCTGCAGGTAGCTACATGGCGCTGCTGACTATTCTCGTGTTACATTCACAGTCACTTACGTTAGCTTCGAATGATACTTGTCAATCAGGCTATACGTCCCTGATCCGTTAACTCTCCCATGCTTCTGTTTTATACCTTCTCATCTCTACTCAAACCTCTGTTACTTCCTGCTGTACCTTCACTCCCTGCTGATGATCTTGCTTTCTTCTTCACTGAGAAAATGAAAGCAACCAGAAGAGAATCACCATTGCTCCCATCTCTGCATGGATTCATCTGCCTTAATTTATGCTTGTTGTATTTTCCATTGCTACATAACAAATTATTCCAAAACTTAAAACAACACCAGTTATTATCTCACAGTTTCTGTGGGTCAGGAACCCAGGCACAGCTTAGGTGGGTCCTCTGGCTCTAGATCTCCTAGTATCTTTCTTTTGTGGCTGAGTGCTAGTATGCCTGGACCAGCAAGTAGACAGGCAAGTTATGCCCTGGCCCTCAAGGACAAGGACTTATTACTAATAACAGGCTGGATAGGAAAGGCCACGTATACTCTCATCTTCCTATTGAACACACACTGGGTAAACGAAATATTGTGTTATTAGTAAATTATAAAATTTAACCCTGAAGTTAAACTATTTTTTTCTTAAACTGTCTTTATAGTACTGGAAAAACTAAAAGACATCTAGAAAAAGGAAAGTGGAATTCTTGCCTCAACTAAGGTCAAAATAATTTACAGTTGGATCAATGATTTAACTGCAAAGAAAAGAAAGTATAAACTACCAGAAAAACTACAAAATATTTTATTATCTCACAGTAGGAAACTTTTTTCCAAGTAGGAAAAAAACCCAGAAGTCATATAAAAAAGATTGGTTAGTTTTATTATATAATAATGAAAATATCTATAAGGAGAGAAAAATGAAATGATAAATGACAAACCAGGACAGTATTTTCAAATCATATCATAGAAAAAGTACATATGCTTAATTTTAAAAGTCCTGATAAATCAATATATAAAAGGTCATTTACTTAATAGCAAAACAGGCAAAGGACATAAATAGACTATTGAGAAAATGCTCAAAGTCACTTATAATTAGAAAAATGTGAATCACAGCTACAATGAATACACTTACTTTGTGTTAGATACAATTTGCCCAAGGATAGCTGAAAAGTAGCAGAACCGTAAGAAATGACATAAGTGCAAGGATATTCACTGCAGACCCTGCACAAGGGGTTCACTGGGTCAGTGTTGGCTAAATAGGTGCTGTTTATAATAGCAAAGATTGGAAACAACCTGCATGCCCCCAAGAGGAGACTAATTAAATAAAATATGGTACAGTTCAAAGAACAAGGCACTGAGGGTACTGATATAGAATGATTTCCAAGATCAAAAATTGAGAAGAGCAAGATGCAGAAAAGTACGGACAGCATGCATATCAGTTGCAAAATATAAGGGACATACTTGTAAATGCATGGTCCTTCTCTGGAAGTAGTCACAAGAAATTAATAAGAAATTGCCTCCAGGGACAACAAATCGGTGGCTGGGTGACAGAGGAGGAATGTAAAATACTTTTCACTGCATATCCATTTCCTCCTCCCCCTTTTTCACGTGTACATCTGTTACTTATTTAAATGAATGAAAAAAATTTAAAGTAAAATAGTAATAATTTTTAGAGACCTAAGCTAAGATAGTCTATGAGCAACAGTATAGAAAAACACTGTACTACAGAATGAGTTGTTACTGACTGTAGGTACTTAAGAGGACAGGGAGAAGTGGTTTTATATGCAAAAAATAGACATAGTCCCGGGAAGTTAATACAGGATGGAAGCCAGATATTCTGAATCCATCTCTTGCTTTTCGCTTTGACTGCTGAGGCCTGAGGCAAGTGAATGAAGCCAGTCAAATCTGGATAATAGTACTTAGTGATCAAGCTCACCACTGCATTGTGAAAATCAATTATTTGACGTTGGCGAAATGTTTCAAAGGTGTAAAGTGCCCGGGCAGAGCCTGTTCAGACCTGTGCGCTGTCATGGGAACCAAGACTCTGGAGTCCAGGCTTTGAGGAGAATTCTAATCACTGTTTAGTTAAACAAATGTTTTTAAAGTGCCAATGCTCTCAAATGTTTCTTAAGTGTGTGTGTCCAGCGAATAGACCTATTTCAGTTGAGTTTTCTGATTCCTGTCTTACTCTTCTACAATAGTGCCAAAGATCCAGTAAGTAAAATTTGTATTTAATGATTTCCAGAAAATGGGTTCTTTTCAGAGAAGAGAAGCTTAAGATCTTGGTATATAATTCAATAAGAAAATAACAAACCTTTTCAGAAATTATAAAGAGTTTGGGACTAATGTTGGCTTTTGAACTATGTATT
>CAUYSK010010064.1:0-18457 GCA_963575035.1 Avahi laniger | reverse complement strand
TTAGCCTTCCCTCAAGCTGACTATATGTTTTTCTCATTAGATCATGGAACATTCTCTAAGATTGGCCATATCCTAGGCCATAAAACATGTCTCAACAAATTTAAAAAAATAGAAATTATACCATGCATCTTCTCAGACCACGGTGGTATAAAATTAGAAATCCACTTGAACAAAAACACTCATCTGTACACGAAGTCATAGAAGCTAAAGAACCTACTGCTGAATGATTGGCAGGTCAAAGAGGAAATTAAGATGAAAATCAAAATATTCTTTGAACTAAATGATAATAGGAACACAAGTTTTCAAAATCTGTGGGATACAGCTAAAGCTGTCCTGAAAGGAATATTCATAGTCATAAATACCTACATGCAAAAGACTGAGAGATCACAAATCAAAAATCTAATTAATCGTTTCAAAGATCTGGAAAAGAATGAACAAACCAATCCAAACCCAGCAGAAAAAAAGAAATAACCAAGATCAGAGCAGAACTAAATGAAATTGATAAAAGAACTATATGGAAGATCTAGAAAAACTAATTCTACATTTCGTATGGAACCAGAGAAGACCCCATCCATATAGCCAAAGCAACCCTAAGCAAAAAGAACAAATTGGAAGGCATCAGTTTACCAGCCTTGAAGCTATACTACAAGGCTATAGTAACCAAAACAGCATGGAAATGGCCCAAGAATAGAGACACAGACCAGTGTAACAGAACTGAGAACCAAGACATAAAACCATCCGCATATAGCCATCTGATTTTTGACAAAGCAGACAAGATCATACACTGGGGAAAAGAATCTCTATTCAATAAATGACCATCTTTATCTTTCATTACTTTTGTTGATTTGAAGTCTAAGTTATCTGATACGAGAACTGCTATGCCAGCTTTCTTTTGGTTTCCATTTGCATGGAATATTTGTTTTCCATCCCTTCACCTTTATTGGGCAAAATTGGATAGCCACGTGTAGAAGACTGAAACAGGATCCACACCTCTCACCTCTTACAAAAATCAACCACGATGGATAACCGACTTAAACCCAAGGCATGAAACCATAAGAATTCTAGAAGAAAATGTTGGAAAAACTCTTATAGACATCGGCCTAGGCAAAGAATTTATGAAGAAGACCCCAAAAGCAATCACAGCAACAACAAAAATAAATAAATGGGACCTGATCAAATTAAAAAGCTTCTGCACAGCCAAAGAAACTATCACTAGAGCAAATAGACAACCTACAGAATGGGAGAAAATATTTGCATGCTACACATCCGATAAAGGGCTAATAACTAGACTCTATATAGAGCTCTGGAAAAATCAGTAAGAAAACAATCAAACAACCCCATTGAAAAGTGGGCAAAGGACATGAACAGAAACTTTTCAAAAGAAGATAGACTAATAGCCAAGAAACATATGAAAAAATGCTCAACATCTCTAATCATCAGGGAAATGCAAATCAAAACCACAATTAGATATCATGTAACTCCAGTGACAATGGCTTTTATCAAAAAGTCCCAAAACAACAAATGTTGGTGCGGATGCAGAGAGATAGGAACACTCATACACTGCTGGTGGGACTGCAAACTAGTACAACCTCTATGGAAAGTAATATGTAGATACTTCAAAGAACTAAAAGGACCATTTAATTCAGCAATCCCACTACTGGGTATTTACCCATGGAAAAAAGTCATTCTGTTAAAAAGACATCTGCACTCAAATGTTTATAGCAGCACAGTTCACAATTGCAAAGATGTGGAAATAACTCCAGTGCCCATCAGTCCATTAGTGGATTAATAAAACATGGTGTATGTATACCATACTACTCAGCCACAAAAAACAGTGGTGAACTAGCACCTCTTGTATTATCCTGGATGGTGCTCTGGAGACCATTCTTCTAAGTGAAGTATCACAAGAATGGAAAAGCAAGCACCACATGTACTCATCATCAAACTGGTGCTAGTTGATCAACACTTACGTGCACATATGCAAGTAACATTCATTGAGCGTCAGGCAGGAGGCAGAGAGGAGGAGATGGGTAAATTCACACCTAATGGGTGAAGTACACACTGTCTGTGGATGTGCATGCTTATAGCTGTGACTCAGTGCAGCCTTAACTTTTGTACCCCCATATTTTGAAATTTTAAAAAGACTAAAAAATTAAGTAAAAGGCATAAGATCTAAAAAATAAAAAACTAAATGGGTTCAACAGAAGATTAAAGAAAGCAGAGTGGCAAAGGAAACAGTGAAGTTCAACATACATCAACAGAAATCACTCAATTTCAGGAAAGGAAGGAAAAGATGGAATAAAATTGAATAGAACTTCAGAGATATGCACTGCAATATCAAGCAATTTATAATATGTGCAATTAGAGTCTTAGAAGGAGGGGTAGCAGTAGGTTATAGAAAATTTTAGAAGAAATAATGGCTGGAATTTTTACAAACTTGTTGGAAAAACTAATAGATCCAGGAAGTACAACATACTCAAAGCAAGATAAACATAGAAAACCACTTCTTGACTGTCTAAAGAAAAATAATATGTTACATATAGGGAACAACAATGCAATTAACAGCTAACTTGTTATCAGGAACTATGGAGGCTAAAAGACATTGGACTGACAGTCAAGTGATGGAATAAAGAAAACTTTCGGCTAAGAGTTACATATTAGAGCAAAAATATGGGTAAAATAAAGACATTTTCTGGTAAATAAAGATTGAGAGAATTTTTCACTAGTAGACCTATACTACAAGAAATTTAGGCTGAAGGGAAATGACACCAAATGGATATTTGCATCTATATAAAGGAATGAAGAGCAGCACCAGAAACTGTAAATATGTGTGTAGAAAGAAAATAACAACTTTTTGTTATTTCTTAATGTCTTTAAAAGACAAGTGACTGTTGGCCAGGCGCGGTGGCTCATGCCTGTAATCCTAGCACTCTGGGAGGCCGAGGCGGGTGGATTGTTTGAGCTCAGGAGTTCGAGACCAGCCTGAGGAAGAGCGAGACCCCATCTCTACCAAAAATAGAAAGAAATTAATTGGACAGCTGAAAATACGTAGAAAAAATTAGCCGGGCATGGTGGCGCATGCCTGTAGTCCCTGCTACTCGGGAGGCTGAGGCAGAAGGATCGCTTGAGCCCAGGAGTCTGAGGTTGCTGTGAGCTAGGCTGGCGCCACAGCACTCTAGCCCAGGCAACAGAGTGAGACTCTGTCTCAAAAAAAAAAAAAAAAAAAAAGACAAGTGACTGTTGAAAACAAATATAGTAATACTATATTAATGAATTCAAAATGTTTACCAATACAATACATATGACAACAAAAGTACAGTATGAGGCATAGGGTAAATGGAATATTTTGTAAGGTTCCTATATTTTTACTTTAAGTAAAATTTTTTTACTTTAAGTAATTCAATATTTTTTTCTAAGTCCACTGTAATAAGTTGAATTTACATACAGTAATCCCAAGAACAACCACTAAAAATAAAATAAGGTATAGCTAGAAAACCAATAAATGATTTAAAATAGAATGCCAAAAAATATGTGATTAGCATAAATGGAGGTAGGAAAGGAAGAACAGAGGAACACTAAACAGAACAAATAGGAAACAGATGATATAATTGTATATTTAGAAGCAAACATGTCAATGATTAAGTGTAAATGGACCAAAAATTGTAATCAGAAGGCAAAGGTTGTCAGACCAGACCCCCTGACAAACAAAAATCCAAAAACTAACTATGTGCTATCTTTGAGGTACACTTTAAATAGAAAGACACAAATACAGAGAGTAAAATCATAGAAAGAAATTCACCATGCAAATAGTATGTGTAAGAAATGTGGGGTGGCTCTATTAATACCAGAAAACATAGACATCAATACAAGAAGGATTGATAGAGACTAAGAAGGATCCTTCATAATGATAAGAGGGTTAATACATTAGTAAGATATAATAATTATAAGTGTATGTGCACCTAATAAACAGTTTCAAAATACCTGAAGCAAAAACTCAAGGGGAAAATAGTCAAAGCCATAATCATGATTGAACACTTTAATACACCTCTCTCACTAATTGGTAGCACAATTAGATCCCCCAAAAACTAAAGAAACCAAAGATCCTGAAAAATACAACTACCATGACCTAATTGTTATTTATAGAACTCTAACCAATGACCATAGAATAATACCCTTTTTCCCCCAAGCACACCAGGAAGATTCACCAAGGTACAGGTCTTATGTTAGGACATAAAACAAATTTTGGTGTACTTCAAAAGATTAATATCTTACAGAGTATGTTTTCTGAACATAATGAAAGTAAATTTAAACTCCATGATAATAAAGTGACTACATATTAAAAATTGTGGGATGAAGGCAAAGTAGTACTTATAGTGAAATGTTTAGCTTTAAAAACTAATGTTAGGGCCAGGCGTGGTGGCTCACACCTATAATCCTAGCACTTTGGGAGGCTGAGGCAGGAGGATTGCTTGAGGCCAGGAGTTCAAGACTAGCCTGAGCAAGAATGACGCCCTGTCTCTACAAAAAATAGAAATTAGCTAGACATAGTGGTACACACCTGTAGTCCCAACTACTTTAGAGGCTGAGGCAGGAGTATCGCATGAGCCCAGGAGTTGGAGGTTACAGTGACTCTGTGTCAAAAAAAAAAAAAAAAAGGTAATATTAGAAAAGAAAAAGGTGTAAAATCTTTAAAAATTAGTGATCTAAGCTTCCACATTAGGAAGCTAGGAGAAGAGGGGCAATTTAAATCCAGAGTAAACGGAAGGAAGGAAATAATAAAGATAACAGAAATAAATGAAATAGAAAACAGACAAAAGACCTAGTTCTTTGAAAAGGTCAATAAAATTGATTAGCTAGACTGATCAGGGACAAAAAAATACAGAGGATATAAGTTACCAATATTGGGAATAAAAAATAGGAATTGGGAATAAAGAATTATGTGCAGAGTAAAGAGTTTAAAAGATGATAAAGAACTGTTATGTACAATTTTATGCCAATAAATTTGGTAATTTAAATGAACAAATTCCTGGAAAAACACAAGTCACAAAACTAACATAAGAAGGAATAGAAAAATTGAAATAGCCATATATCTACTAAAGAAATTGAATTTGTAAATTTAATTTGTAACTTTTCTACAAAGCTAATTTCAGGTGCAAATAGCTTCACTGGTGAATTCTATCAAATATTCAAGAAAGTAACATTCCAACACAACCTAAATAGAAGAGGTGGGAATAGTTCTTAAGTCATTTTATAGGCCAGTTTTACTCTTATAGCAGCACCAGAAAAAAGAAATTACAAGAATAGAAAACTACAAACTAATATCCCTCATGAATTCTTGACAGAATACTAATTCATTAAAGCCCAACAATGTAGAAAAAAAGTAATACGTCATAACCAAGTAAAGTATCCCCAGGATTGCAAGGTGAATTTTTTTTTCGAGAAGCGTTGTCTTCCAGCGAGGACCAGAAAACCTCCTAGACAAATTCTAAAAGAGCTGTAACACTTGCAAGGTAAATTTAATATTAGAAAATCAATTGGATGGGGTACAGTGGCTCACACCTATAATTCCAACACTTTGAGAGGCCAAGCCAGTAGGATCACTTGAAGTCAGGAGTTTGAAACCAGCCTGGGCAACATAGTAAGACCCCTCTCTACAAGAAATTAAAAGTAAAAAAAAAAATTAGCCAAGCACACTGGCACATGGCTGTAGTTAGTCCCAGCTACTTAGGAGGCTGAGGGAGGATTACTTGAGCCCAGGAGGTTGAGGTTGCAGTGACCCATGATCTCAGCACTGCACTACAGCCTGGGCAACTGAGTAAGACTCTGTCTCTAGGGGAAAAAAGAGAGAGAAAGAAAATCAATTAGTATAAATTCTGATATTAATAGGACAAAGGAAGAAAATTATGGTCATCTCAACAGATGCAGAAAAAGCATTTGACAAAATTTAACAACTATTACCAATTAAAACTCAAAGTAAACTAGAAAAAGAAGGGAACTTCCTCAATAAAGGACATTTATGAAAACCCCGCAGCTAACATTATACTTAATGATGAAAGTCTGAAATTCTTCTAAATTCAAGAACAAAGCAAGAGCGTCTGCTCTCAGCACTTCTATTCAGAATTCTACTGGGTGCCTTAGCAATTGCAGTAAGGCAAAGAGAGAGAGAGAGAGAGAGAAAGAAGGAAGGAAGGAAGAAGAAAGAAAGAAAGAGAAAAGGCATACATATTGGAAAGGAAGAAGTAAGACTTCTTTATTTGCAAACAACATGATTGTTTATATAGAAAACCCTAAGGAATCTACAAAAAAATTTTAAACTACTATGTGAACTTAAGTTTGCAGGATATAGGGTTAATATATATGTCAGTATTTATACTAACAGTGGACAGTTGGAAAATGAAATAAAAATGCATTTCCATTTTCAGGCCTTCCGTGGCCTTTCAGGTATTTATGTTCAGTTCAGCTAGCCATTGAGAGTCACCAAAGGCAGTGATATTATATGGCTGCTTCCTAGGATTGAACCATTAGATTTCACCAAACAGTCCTGTTCACCTGGAACAATCCTGTTCCAGGATGAGGTACATGCCAGCTTCTCACTTGACCCACCCAGAATCCTGTGCCCTGCTTTGGTGCTAGTGCCAGTGGTAACCATCTGCTGAGAGAAGTAGGTGGTAGCAGCAGTAGTATTGCCAGCCCCAGGGCCCTAACATACCAATAGCAATGGTACCCAGCCAGGTGAGAAGTTGCTGGGAAGGTAGAGAACAACATTGTTCTAGGCTCATGGCACAGAGGTTGATTACATTACCTCTGTACTACATTATCAGGCTTTGTGGACTGCCTGATCGATTTGTTGAGCAATGAAAGTAGAGATAGAAAGCTTTCCATTAATTAATCTTGTTAGGGCTCAGACTTACACTATTGGTTTTATAACCCTTATTGTGTTATCTTCTGTATTTGTTGTTAGGCTGATTACATATTGAATGAAGTTGTATATTCCTAGGCCCTAGCAGGGAAAGGAGACAGATCTGGGTTTGAAGGTCTATCTCTACCACTTAGCAAATAACCTAATCCATCGGAACTCTAGTTTGCCCATCTGTGTAGTGGAGATGATAATGCCTACTTTGTAGTCTTGTGAAAATTAAAGATATCATGTGAAGGCACTCAACACATTCTTAGCACATAGATTCTCTTATATTAGCTTCACTTCTTGTTTAGCTTTTGTTGTAGATAATCCTGGTATAGATAAAGTTTGGTTTGTACTTTGTGACTTAAGATTGGAATATCTCCTACAACTTCCCTTTCCTCCTTAGATGAGAAAAAATTTTCCACTATGCTCCCATGTGCATGTGGCATTTGGATAATTTAAGAATGTATAGAAATTGACAGATTTGACAATACCAAAATGTTGACCAAAGGAAATATCCTATGTTATACAACATGTGTAAATTATCAGTGAAATGAAATGGTAAAATAATGCTCATCCTTAAAAACTAAAACTTAAGTCTCCTTAGATATAAAGCTGAGACTCCCTACTTGACCCCTTCTCTTCTCACAATCCTTCAACAGGACTTCATTGACTTAACTAGAGAAAGCAGACCAAGGGCAAAGGATCGCAGTGGACTCTGTGTGATTGACCTGACAAGAACTGAAGAAGAAAGTAGACCTATTGCCACTCTTGATTTGACTTTAGAACCTGTCACTCCTTCCCAGAAGGAGCCAACCAGTCTTCAGACATGTCCCAGCCTCTCCAGCAAAGAGGCGATGGAAGGGCGAGTGGACAGAAGCTCTCGACCTGCGGCACGGAGAATCATTAACAGTGATCCTGTGGATTTGGACTTGCTGGAAGAAAACACATATGAAGGTCCCCAGCCCCCTACATCCATAAGTGAGGACTCTGTTTACCCAGCGGAGCCGAACTGTAGCACAACCACGTTCAAAGGTGACCTCAACTTCTTGGCAAGGTTACAGCTGTCTTCAGATGTTAGCTCCCTCTCCCCAACAAGCAATAATGGTAACAGCAGCAATCAAAGGGCACCCTTGCCATGTCCACAGCAAGATGTGCCTTGCCCACTACAAGCCTTGCCATGCCCACTGCGAGCCTTGCCATGTCCACCACGAGCCTCTCCATGTCCACCACGAGCCTCCTCATGTCCACCACGAGCCTTGTCATGCCCATCACAAATGTTGCAGTGCCAACTGCAAGCTTTGCCTCATCCACCTCAAGAAGTGCCATGCCCTCCTCAAGATGTTCCATGCCTTCAGCAGAACATGCCAGCCTCACCTCAAGACACATTATGGCATCCTCAACACTTACCAGATCCACCTCAAGACTCTCTGGGCCTACCTCGAGATGTACCAGGCCCACCTCAAAACACATTATACCCACAAGATGTGGCACACCTGCAAGACATGCCACAGTCATCAGGAAACATGCTACAGTCACCAGATGATGTGCCACAGTCACCAGGAGATGCACCACAGTCACCAGGCAATGTCCCACAGTCACCAAGAGATATGCCACAGTCATCAGGCGATGTGCCACAGTCACCAGGGAACATGTCACAGTCACCAAGAAACATGCCACAGTCACTAGGAGATGTGCCACAGTCACCAGGAGATGTGTCATACTTACTGGGAGATGTGCTACATTCACCTGGAGACATACTACATTTGTCAGGAGACATGCCACGCTCATCAGAGGACATGCCACACTCACCTGGGGACATGCCTCACTTACCAAGAGACAGGCCTGACTCTCCCCAGAATGATGTACAGAATAGTAACACTCCTATGGATATCTCAAATCCATCCTCTCTGAGCTGCTCTCCCAGCCCACAGTCTCCACAGTCTGAAACTTGCTTAGAGAAAGTTCCTTGGCTCTCTGTCATGGAAACCCCAGCCAGAAAAGAGATGATATCACTGTCAGAGCGAGCCAACCCCAGGCCTGCCCAGGTACAAGCACAGAAACCACAAGGTGGGTTGTACAACAGACCATGCCTACACAGGCTGAAGTACTTCCTACGACCTCCGGTTCATCACCTCTTCTTCCAGACACTAATACCGGATAAAGATACAAGAGAGGTGAGCTAATATATCTTCCCCTAAGGATTAAGTGTCCTATCTATAGGCCTACAATAAGGTCAGGATGATTGGAGTACATGCATGAAAGGAGAAGCCAAGTATAAACGAAATGTTTATCTTTCTCCCACTAGTGGAGACCATGCAGTGTAGAGTCAGATCTGGGTTCAAATTTTAGCCCCACACTTAAAAACTGGCACTGTGTAAGTTATTTTGCCTTTCTGAGCCTTAGCTTTCCTATATGTAAAATGGAGGTAAAAACATACCTCCAGGGTCATTAAATGAGATAATATATGTAAAGCACCACAGTGTCTGATTCATCATAGGTCATATTAAAATTCTTGTCTTCAACTCCAATCTCTTTACTTTCCCAATGCCCTTATTACAGCTCCCATATCACAGAAATAATACTACTCTTTGTCACTTCAGTGCTTCCAAAATTACTACTCTCTGACTTTGGGAGGAAATTCAATTTTAAGACTTTAATGGGTATTCTACTTCTCATTGGTCTCCATTGATCTATGAGAACTAAACTAGATATGTAAGAAAAAAAATTGTGGCTGGGAGCAGTGGCTCACACCTGTAATCCCAGCACTTTGGGAGGCCCCAAAGTAGGAGGATCACTTGAGGCCAGCAATTCAAGACTAGCCTGGGCAACACAGTGAGATCCCATCTCTAAAAAAAAAAAAGGTATTTTAATTAGCTGGGTTTAGTGGTGTGTGCTTCTAGCCCTAGCCACTTTGGAGGCTGAGGATCACCTGAGCCCAGGAATTTGAGGTTACAGTGAGCTATGATCATACCACTGCACTCCAGCCTCAGTGACAGAGTGAGACCCTGTCTTTAAAAACAAAAAATTGTGTCCAAGTCCCACAATATGAAACTTTTTGTTATTACCTACACCACATCCCCCATATTAAGAAGATTGGCTTGAAGCAGTTCAAAAAGTCAAAAGGTACACTCGCCTTGTTTAAGCAATCAGCCATCCATCTTAGCAGGTGCCAGGCATTCACATTGATTTGGCCTTAGAGAATGATTTTTTTCCTCTTGTCTTAATTGTTATGTCTTCTAATATGCTTTATGTCTTCTCTCTCCACCGACCACTGGCTCATTCTCTTTTTTCCTGTGGATTTGCCTCAAGTTGGTGACATATCTGTCCGTCATCAGGAGCACTCTTGAGGGACTTGAGAGTTTATCAGTTTCCCATAGTCAAGGCTGTGGTGCTTTGTAGGTGCGGCACCAGCAGAGAAGCTAACCCCCTTCTGTGTACACATAGCTTGGATTATGAGTTGGCGATTAGACTAGACAAAGTGGATTTTTCTTTTTTATCTTTATTTCTTACCACCTTAAAGAACCTCAGCCACCTACAATACATCTATAAACCTTTTCTGTCTCTCCTATGATTTCTTTTGGATTTTTAATAAATATTGAAAAATATAAATAAATATTGATCATTTTTCACCCAAAACTTCTTCAGCTAGTTCCCACCACTGCCATTTACCAGCCATTGGTCTTAACTCCTCTGAGTCTTTTTTTAACTATAAAATAAAAGTCATAATGCTCATATCATGGAGTTGTTAGACTTAAAGGTAAACACATAAAGCACATAGCTACCTTTCAGGGTCTATGGTAGTGCTCTATAAATATTGTTCCCTTTAAGGGTATGGACATCAAAACAATTTATAAACATTTCTCTGTTTGTAAATGTCCCTATTTGTAGACAAAAGATCAATAATATAGGTTCAACATTATAAAGTGTATCACATGTAAAACCAATCATCAAAACAAATTTTTGTTTTTCTCTTGTCTTCCCTAGCTCTTAATTCTCACTACATGCCATATACAATCATGGTCTCTCTCATCAGTGAGCTCAGGAGGAACCTGCAAGTAATTTGAGATATAAGGAAAGCTAACTGGTCTTTTTTCCTCCAAAAGATTTTCTGGAAGGGCAATTCTAGCCATCATTGTTTTACTCTATTAATGCATGTTGTCAGATCTTTGTTTAGTGAGCTATTTTTAAATTAATACTTATTTTCTGATTTTAAAAATAGTGCTTATTTATTATAAAACATTTTTATGATATATATATTAAATATATATATATTTTTATGATATACCCTTGGTACTATCAGACAGCATTTATTATTGTGAATAATTTGGTGTGTTCCCTTCCCAGTTGCCTTTTTATACATAGGCATTTTAATTTTTTTAATAATTAGAATTTTTAACATACATATTTATTGGTTTCTTTGTTTATACGGAGTAGGAGTCAAGAGGATGGCTCTGGAGTTATGCCACCTATGTTTGAAACCAGCTCTGCCATTTGTTGCATGACGAATGCTTACTCTGTAGATCGCAGTTTCTTTCTCTATAAAATACTAATAACAGTATGTATTTCTAAGGGTTGTTGTAAGAACTAAATGAGGATAAATTAAGTGTTCAAAAATTGTTACCCCTGTTGTTATATTCCTACATCAAGGAAACTTTTTAATGTTTTTTCCCTCTAATTATAAAAGTAATAAGTGCCTTTTGTGAAAAAATTAAAAAATACAAAAGAACATATAGAGGGAAAATCCATCCCTAATTCCACTACCCACATAGTAGAAAATCACTTTTCATATATTCTCTTCCAGTCTTTATATACATATCTTTCAGGAGAAGAAGGCAACTAAATATTTACTGTTGTCTTAAAAAAAACAACAGAATGAGAACTTCTAACAAAATAAATTTAAAACTTATTTCTTATCTATTTTAATATCTGATAGAGCATTACTACTACCCCTAAATCTCTTGTTACCCTTTCCCCAAAATCAACCTAGGCTAGCTCTCAACTCTTTTATATTTTTCTTTCTAGATGCTATGTTTCATAGATTAAATCATGTTATATGTAGAATTTTAAATTATTTTTTAACTTTATATAAGCTTCTCCCACGTCATTCAAATTTTTTTTAGATGAGAGTTTTTTTTAAATTATGAAACATTTCAAATGCATGGAAGACTTTGCTGTCTTCAGCCTATTCTAGAACCTCTTGTTTTTATGTGCTATAGAAACTCATCCTAATTTCCTTCTTTTTATCTCTACAGAACAAAGGTCAAAAATTAGAACCCATCCCTCATCGAAGACTAAGAATGGTGACAAACACCATTGAAGAAAATTTTCCCCTGGGGACCGTGCAGTTTTTGATGGACTTTGTGTCACCCCAGCATTACCCACCCAGAGAAATTGTGGCTCACATCATCCAGAAAATCCTGCTCAGTGGCTCTGAGACTGTGGATGTCCTAAAGGAAGCCTACATGCTTCTCATGAAAATTCAACAGTATGAATCATAACAACTGACTGTTGGCAAAACTTCTGGGGAACCTGGACTCAGGGCACAGCTTTCTCTTGCCTAAGCTTTATTCAGCTAGCCATTAAGGAGAGTAACTTAGTATATTAGTGTTATTTGGATTGCAAGTTATAGGAAATCCAATCCAAATTGGTTTTAATAGCTGGTAAAAGAGAATTTAATTACTCATTTGCTAAAAACCTAGGAATAAGGTGTGACGTGATTCAGTATGCAAAAATGGTTATGAGGATTCATTTTCCAGCTTTGCTTTGGTGCCGTTTCAGGCTCCACATGTTAGCCCACCCAGCCTTAGGTTTTTATAACACTCCCAGCGGGAGAGAGAATCTACTTCCCTTATAGTCACATAAGAGTTCTGAAATTGAGTCTTATAGGATTTAATTGGCCTAACAGGAGACATTACCCCATCTTTGACCCAATTACTGTGAATTGAGGGGCAGAATACCATGATTGGCTCAATAAGTCACATGCTTTATCCTGAAATTCTGGTAGGTAAAGCCAGTTTGCTAAAAGTAACAAAGAGTTGGTTTTTTCAAGACAATATTGGAATACTAATGTTTCCCCAAAAGGGGAGTAGATACTGGGTAGCAAAAACAGTGAAGTTCTGCTACCCTCAGATTGACATAGTATGGTACCAGAGGGTGGGCAAGAGCACTGAGGATAAGAGGAAGCTTCTTCCTTCTATGATCTTCCAGATCCTATCCCTTCTTCCACTAAATTCTCCAGAATTCTAATTGATGTCACTTAACTTTCAGGCTACATCCAGCCAATGCCAAGACAGTGGAGTGGGACTGGAAACTGCTCACCTATGTCATGGAGGAAGAGGTAACATAACAATTATGAGGCTGTATCTTCTGCAGAGGAGGTTTTAACTATAAAGAAAAGTGACAGCAAATCTGGTGATGAAGTCTATGCCATATTCCCTCTTGATACTCCTATCCCTGCCAAAAAATTCCTGTTGAAATGGTATGTGCCATCTCGCTATCAAAGATTAAGTACATTGACTTACCCCTTTCCTTCTATGAGAGCCCATTAAAAACAATAGTAAATGAATGGAGAAAGTTATAAATCCATGACTATAAAAATAAGAGGAAGAACAGTAGATTCGAATAAAGATTTGGAAGACCTAAAGAAAATGTAAGAATGATGGCTAATGAAGCCAGACAGAAAAACGTACAGACTAGGATGCATGTAGAAGAGGTTACAGCCAAGGATGGAGGAAATCTTCCCTTTAGAGCACCAGTGAGGTTTTGGACTCAGAAACATAATATATAGTAGAGGATGGAAGTCAGATACGGGCTATAAATGGATTTTTATTGAAAGTCTGTGGATGAAACAATCAACCTCTTCATTCTTGAGCACAGAAAAATCAGTAGACAGTTTATATACCCTTCAGGCAAAAAGTCAGAGGATTCGTTGTCTAAAGAAATTGAACGCACCATCTGTAATAAACAAAGACAGCTAGTGTACAGTTGGTACTCCAGGAATAAAGTCTTCCACATTCAGAACTTTAGTTATCTCCAAGCTTAATTGCCAGCTTTTTGTCTGCTAACCTTAAAGCAATTGGATAAAACAAAAGATTTTCAACTTAGAATTCTTTATTCAGCCAAACTGTTAAGTGTGAGGGTAGAATAAAAACATTTCCAGATATGCAGGAATTTGAAAATACATCTCCATACCCTATTTCTTAGGAAGTTAGCTGAGGGAGTGCATCAAAGGAATGAGAGAGTAATCAAAAAATAGGGAGGCATGGGATCCAGGGAATACCAGATTTAATCCAGGAGAGTATTGAAGAGAAGTCCCAAGATTACAATGAATAACAGACCTAGGAAGCAATCAATCCAGATTAGAGTGAAAGAACAGAAGACCTTGAGTAAAAATGATCTGAGAGACATCAGCAAGATGGTGGACTAGGAAGCTCCAGACCCTCGTTACCCCATGGAGACACTGAGTTAACAATATACGGACCAGAATATCTGTGAGAACGCTAGAGATGAGTTAAGGAGATACAATGCCCAAGCCAATGCATAACCAAGAAAGTGATCTATTAAAAGTGGTAGGAAAGTTTATGCCATTTATTGCATAACCAAGTCCCTCCCCCTACACAGCATAGCATGACACAACCAAGAATAAACCTCCCACACCCCAGCTCCTCACTTGCCACAGAAATAAAAGAATAGACCATGCGTCCAATGTGCTAGCTTGTCTGGGGGCTGCCTGAGAGACTGGCTTCTGTCTTGCCAGACTTGGAGCACTGATGGAAACAGTGGCATAGTTTGGAAACTGCTGAAAACAGTTGAACACTGCAACATGTTGGAGCTGCAGAGACTCTGCAGTTTCATAGGCAAATAGCAAGGGGAGCAACAGATTAGATTGTGGGTTCCTTAAAAGAAACAGGGACAAGCCACTTGGGGAATTAAGACAGTTAAAAGTACGTTCACAAGTCCAAAGCAAACATATCACCAGAAAAAGTCTGAGGTCCAGAACCTCTAGCCAGGCAGATTGGCAAAGGTCTTCCCCTGCACAAACCTACTCTGTAAAGACTGGGAAAGGTGATTATTTTATCAAGTGCCTAAATCTCAACAAATGATCACATGGCATGCAAAAACAAACCGAAAAACCAGAAAACTTGGCCCAATTAAAGAAATAAAGCTCCAGAAACCAACCCAAAAGAAACAAAAAGAAAAACAAAAACAAATAAAACTCCAAAAACAAAACCCAAATGATCTTACAGATCTCAGACCTTCCTGACAAAGAATTTAAAACAGCTGTGTTAAAGATAGTCAAGGAGCTAAAAGAGAACACAGACAACTAAAATGGAACCATGAAAATGATGCATGAACAAAATGAGAATTTTTTTTGAAAAAAGATAGCAACTATAAGAAAAACCAAACAGAAATTCTAGAACTGAAAAAAATACAATAAATGAATTGAAAAATTCATTAGGAAGTTTAACAGCAGACTTGATCAGGCCAAAGAAAAATTCAGTGAATTTCAAGATAGATCATTTGAAATCATTGAGATACAGGAGCAAAAAGGAAAAAAATGAAAAAAATTGAAGAAAGCCTAAGGAACTTGTAGGACCCCATCAAGTAAACTAATATACACTTTATGGGAGTCCCAGAAGGAGAAGAGCAAGAGAAAGAGAGAAAAGGACAGAGAGTTTATTTGAGGAAATAATGGCCAAAAACTTCCCAAATCTGAGGAAAGAAATGGACATATAAATTAATGAAGCTCAGTAACTCCAACTAGGATAAACTCAAAGAAACTCACACCAAGACATGTTATAATCCTCAAAATCAAAGACAGGGCCAGGTACATTGGCTCATGCCTGTAATCCCAGCACTTTGG
Source organism: Avahi laniger (assembly GCA_963575035.1). Classification (NCBI taxonomy): domain Eukaryota; kingdom Metazoa; phylum Chordata; class Mammalia; order Primates; family Indriidae; genus Avahi; species Avahi laniger. The sequence continues at coordinate 2,690 of CAUYSK010010064.1, read as the reverse complement.
GAGGCCAGAGCAGGAGGATCACTTGAGCCCAGGAGTTTGACACCAGCCTGGGCAACATAAAGAGATCCCATCTCTACAAAAAAAAAAAAAAAAAAAACATTTTAAAAAATTGAAAACAGAGAATCTTAAAAGCAGCAAGAGAAAAATAACTTATACAAGGGGGTTCTATAAGAATATCAGTGGATTCTCAGCAGAAGCTTTGCAGAATGGAAGGGAGTGGGATGATATATTCACAATGATGAAAGAAAAAAGCAGTTAGCCAAGAATACTCTATCCTGCAATTGAAGTTAAGTTGTTATCAGGTTAAACTATGTTGTTAAACTTTAAGATATTTAATTGCAGTGGTACCCTTAATTAAAATATCTATAGGTTATACACAAAAGAAAATGAGAAAGAAATCAAAGCATGTTACCACACACAAAAAAAAATCAATGAAATACAAAGGAAGGCAGTAAAAAAGGAAAGGAGAGACAAAAAAGCTGTAAGACATGCAGAAAACAATTAAAATGGCAATAGTAACTCCTTTCCTATCAGTAATTATTTTAAATGTAAATAGATTAAACTTCCCAATCAAAAAACAAATTGAATGGAGTAAAAACCAGAATCCAACTATATGCCATCTACAAGAGACTCAAGAATTATTATACATATGCTGAAAGTGAAAGGATGGGAAAAGATATTCCTTGCAAATGATAATCAAAAGAGAACAGGAGTGGCTATACTAATACAAGACAAAAAGACTTTAAGTCAAAAGCTTACAGGAGACAAAGAAGAACATTGTGTAATGATAAAAGAGTCAATTTATTGAAAAAGTATAACAATTATGAAAACGTGTATTAAACATCAGACCCCCTAAATATATGAAACAAACATTGACAGTTGAAAGGAGAAATAGACAGCAACACAACAATAGTGGATTTCAATACCCTATTTTTAATAATGAATAAAACAACCAGACAGAAGATCAATAAGGGAATAGAGAACTCGAACAATGCTCTATAGGCCACTTGAACATAGACGTATACAGAACATTTCACCCAACAACAGCAGAACATGAATTCTTAAGGATACATGGAACTTTCTCCAGAAAAGACCACATGTTGGGCAAAAAAACAAGACTTAGAAGATATAAAAAGACTGATGTTATACCAAATATCCCAATCACAATGGAATGAAACTAGAAATCAATAGCAGAATAATAACTGGAAAATCCACAAATGTGTAGAAACTAAACAAGACACTCATAACCAGTGGGTCAGAGAAGAAATCACATGGTAAATTAAAAAATACCTTGAGACAAATGAAAATGGAAACAAATGAAAATTCAAAACTTACAGATACAGCAAAAGCAGTGCTAAGAGGGAAGTTATAGATATAAATGCTTACATTTAAAAAGGAAGAAACATCTCAAACCAACAGCCTAACTTTATACCTCAAGAAAGTAGAAAAAGAAGAAACTGAACCCAAAGTTAGCAGAGGGAAGAAATAGTAAAGATTACAGCAGAGATAAATAGAGAATATAAAAAAACAATAGGAAAAAATGAACAAAACTAAGAGTCGAGTTTTTGAAAAGATCAACAAAATTGGCCAACCCTTAGCTAGATTAACTAAGAAAAAAGAGAGATGATTCAAATTACTAAAATCAGAAAGAGAGGATATTACAGCTGATGCCACAGAAATAAAAAGGATTATAATACTATGAACAATTGTGCACCAATAAATTGGATAACCTAGAATAAATGGATGAATTCCTAGAAACACACAACCTACCATGATTGCCTTATGAAAAAATAGAAAATCTGAGCAGACCAATAACTGGTAAGGAGATTGAATCAGTAATCAAAAACTCCTAAGAAGAAAAAGCCAGATCCAGATGGCTTCACTGGAGAATTCTAACAAACATTTAAAGAATTAATATCAGTCCTTCTCAAACTTTTCTAAACAATTGAAGAGAAGGGAACATGCCTTAGCTCATTCTGTGAGGCCAGTATTACTCTGATAACAAAAGCAAAAAAAGAAACTATAAGAAAAATACAGACCAATATGCCTATAAATATTGATATAGAAATCCTCAAAAAAATACTAACTGAATTCAACAGCACATGAAAGGGATGTCCCTTGTTATTCATAGGAAACTGGTTTCAGGACCTCCCTTAGATACTAAAATTCACAGATAATCAAGTCCCTTTTATAAAATGACATAATATTTGCATATAACCTATGAATATTCCCTTGTATACTTTAAATCATCTCTAGATTACTTATAATACCTAATAAAATGTAAATGCTATGTAAATAATTATTATACTGCATTGTTTAGGAAATGATAAAAAAGTCTGTAAAGATGTAAATATTTTTTCTTGGCCAGGCGCGATGGCTCACGCCTGTAATCCTAGCACTCTGGGAGGCCGAGGCGGGCAGATTGTTTGAGCTCAGGAGTTCGACACCAGCCTGAGCAAGAGCAAAACCCCATCTCTACCAAAAATAGAAAGAAATTAATTGGACAGCTAAAAATATATAGAAAAAAATTAGCCGGGCATGGTGATGCATGCCTGTAGTCCCAGCTACTTGGGAGGCTGAGGCAGTAGGATTGCTTGAGCCCAGGAGTCTGAGATTGCTGTGAGCTAGGCTGACGCCACGGCACTCACTCTAGCCAGGGCAACAAAGTGAGACTCTGTCTCAAAAAAAAA
>CAUYSK010010062.1:0-27944 GCA_963575035.1 Avahi laniger | reverse complement strand
CATAAATTGTTTGCCTAGGCCAATGTCTAGAAGAGAATTTCCAACTTCTTCCTCTAGAGTTCTAATAGTTTCACTCCTTAGGTTTAGATCTGTGATCCAGCGTGAGTTGATTTTTGTGAGAGGTGAGAGGTGTGGATCCAGATTCAGTCTTCAACATGTGACTATCCAGTTTTCCCAGCACCATTTATTGAATAAAACAAGCACCACATGTACTCACCATCAAATTGGTATTAACGGATCAACACATAAGTGCATATATAAGAATAACATCTATTGGATGTTGGGCAGGGGAAGGGGGGAGGAGGGAGGAGGGGACGGATATATGCATACACAAAGAGTGCAATGCGCACCACGCAATAGGATGGACATATTTGAAACTTGGACTGGGGGGGGAGAGGGGGCAAGGGCAACACACGTAACCTAAACATCTGTACCCCCATATTATGCTGAAATAAAAAAAAAGAATAAAAAAAAAGTCATATGTGGATTTTTGACTGCATGCAGGATTGACACTCTTAACCCCTGCATTGTTCACGGATCAACTGTATTGGTTTAAATATAATACATTGTTAAAATTAATTACACTTCTTTCTTCCGAGTTTTAGAAATATGGCTACTAGAAAATTTTCAAATTACTTATGTGGCTTACATTTGTGACACAAATTTGTTTCTATTAGATGGGACTTCTCTAAAACAAGTGTTGGCAACCTACAACCTGCACACCAAATCCTGCCCATTATTTGTGCTGTAAATAAAGCTTTACTGGAATATAGCCGTGTTCACTCGTGTATGCATTGTCTATGGCTGCTCTTATACTACAATGGCACATTTGATTGTTTTTAACAGAGATTGTATAGCCTACAAAGCCTAAAAACTTACTATCTTTTCTTTTACAGAAAAAATTTGCTGACATCTGCTCTAAAACATGGCTCTGAATCCTGTCACTGCCCTGCCCTAGAACCCACAGTGTCTCTCTATTGCTTACTGGAGAGCCTCCAGTTAGCCCATTCTGGCCCTGATCATGCCTCACATCATTGGACAATAAGGTCTTTTAGGCCAGGGGCTGTGCCCTTGGCTCTTGTATGTCATGCACTACCTATCCACTATCTGGCACTCTAAGGCCGTAGAGGTAGCATAGAATTAATTGCAAATGTCATAGGCATTTGGTTGGCAGGTGGGGTATGGGGAGAGGTGATTCTGAATAGAGTTGAGCTTTGTGGGTCTTCCACTGCCTCTCATCAGATGTGTGAAGGAAAACTCATATCAAGACAGTTCCAGTTTCCACCTGCAGGCACTGTAGGGTCCCATATTTTTGAACATTCTACTGCTGCTTTTAATATCTAGCTATCATTTATTGGGAGCTTATTGTGTACTGGGCCTTTTGCTAAAAGCGTTCTCCAAGACATTATTTTATGTAATCATTCCAAGCCGGAAAGGTTGGTACAGTCAGTTCTGCTATAACTCTTATTTTGAAAAATGTGAATTTACTCTAATGTGATTGAGATATTAGGGAGCAATCTGAGCATAACATGAATTTCATGTTTGCTTATGCATTATTTCTTCCACAAGAAACACTAAGTGAATTTAAGAAATTGCACCCAGATGAACTGAACCACATAGGAAAACACAAAGCATGTGCACATGTGTGTGCACGCACACACACACTTCCAACATCCACCAGCTTCTTCAGTTCGCTGAAACATGTGGGATGAGCCACACCGGGCCACATCTGCTGTTACAACTTTCCGTCCAATTTCAGATCATCCTCCTTCCACCACTTCACAAGAACTCACAAACTGTGACTTTTCCAACAACCACTTCCACAAGCAAACTTCGGTATTTTTAGAGTGCCACATTTATCGTAGTATTTATCTATAAAACTGTGATACTGTATTTTTACTAGGTTCCTGTCTTTTTAAATGTTTTGATGATGATGTTTTTGACTGTTGCACCTCTAACCCCATTTTTTCCATAAGCCCTGTGGGTTTTAATGCACAATTTGCACAGTTTGGTGCTTTTAAGAAACACGTATGTCACATTATAGCACAACCGACTCACTATAATTATTCCCATTTTGCAGGTGGTAAAACTGAGGACTTAAGAGGCAAAGAGACTTGTCCAAAATAATGCAGTTAGGGGGTTTCGGAGCTGAATTTTGAATGCAGATCTCTCTGACTTCATAGATTAAGCTCTTAATTATCCCATTTTATTGAGTTAAAGCCTGTAAAATAAACTGTACTTCTGGCTATCCAAGCTTTTAAAACAAAAATTGGAGAGGTCTGGCAGAAAGTAGGCCAAAGCTTTTAGTGTACTTGTGATGCTTTTGTTTTGCTTTGATTTCATGTTGTTTGGGGGTTTGACAAATAGATCTGAGGGTTTTGTTCTTTCCGCACTTTTCCGATTGCAGTTTTGAGGATGGGGGGAAAGATTAGGAGCAGCAAGTGAACAGGAACCTCTTATGGAGGACTAGAGAGGAAATCAATTCTCTCCTTGCCTGGAGATGCAAACATAACGGAAAGATCTGGGCGTCATAGGAGACCATAGAGTGAGTCAGCAAATCAATGCTGGTTTGTTTTTTGAAAGCTAATGTGATGCTGTGATGTGTAATAATAACAGGAATACAACCTGCAGGAATCATAAAATAACTCCTTAGCATTGATCAGGGCCTTATTAGAGTGGTGTGATCAGCTTGGGGTCTGTAATTGAAGAGGGATATGAAGAAGTCAGAGAAAAGAGAAAGCTGTTGTGGCTTGTCCTTAAATCCTGTGTGCTGCAAAGACTGCACACAAACTCCCTTTTCCCTCAACTGTCACATTGGGTGTTGCAATGACATCATACTGAGCCTGTAGGCTCTGAGAGGTGAAAGATGGGGATAGAGCATTGCGGGGCGGGCAGGGGCGGGGAGGTGTTGTGGTAATTTGCCAGCAAGCACAGAGCCCAGGCGGCAAAGGCAGAACAAGGGGACTCAGACCAAAGTAAGCCAGGAAGCCTGAGACTAGGCAGGAAAGCTGCAGAGGAACACAGTTAACTCCAGCTTCAGCCAGGAAGTGCTGTTTACACTTGTAGCTTGGGGTGGGTTTGGTAAGGGAGAATCAGAGCATACTATCAGGTGAGGACTTTAGAGGGGTGAATCTGCCCCAAGTGACGAGTGTGAGGTCAGGACCAAGGACTGGACTTGACCACTAAGAATTCTGAAATCCTTAGTTAGTTAAGAACAAAATTATCGATTTTTAAAAATCTGAATATAAAAGCAATATATAATTGTTGCCAGGGATTTGGAAAATAAAGGCAAAAGAAGGAAATACCAATTCCCTCATATCCTCCCACCCAGAGAGAAGACACTGGTTACATATTGCTATTTTTTCTCAGTCTGTGTTCCTCATGTGTGCAAAAGTATGCATGAAGTATTACTCTACTGTTAAAAATCTGAGGCTCTGGAATCAGACTGTCTGGGTTCGAATCCTAGCTCCACCATTTAGTAACTATGTATTCTTGAGCAAAATCATTTTTCTTTTTAGATTTTCAATTTACTCATCTCTACAAATGAGATAATACCAGTAACTCTCTCACAAGGATTGTGAGATTAAATAAGGTCTGTACAACATATATAAAACTTTAGCATAAAGCTTGACACATTGTGAGCACTCAATTATTTTAGTCATTCAATTACTATATTGTATATGCTAAATTATAGATATATATTACATATAAGTATTATATATATATATTTAGCAATTATTTATTGAGCCAGACACTGTTCTAGACACCGTGTATTCAGCAATAAAGAACAGCAAAAATATGTGCATACTATGTATGTAGTTTTGTGTTTTGCTTTCTCAACTTAAATCATATCATGAGCATTCCCCATGTCATCAAATATTTCTTAAAAATAACCATTTCATTGTCTGTATAATATTCCCTTACATTACTTATCCAATCCCTAATTGTTGGACATTTTGGTTGTCCGGTTTTTTTCACCATTATAAATGGGTATCATTGTACATAATTTTTTTTCTGGATTTTGTCCCTTCCCCCTGAGGATTGATTTCTAGAAGGGGCACTACTGCGTCAAAGGCTTATGATGCAGAGAGCCAAATGGCTTTTCAGAAAGATTTTATCAATTTCCATCATCTTGGTTAGGCTGTTCCTTCCTACTACTGTTTAACTTTTATGAAGAAATCATTTTAAGGTCTTAAAGGATTTTATTTTGATGTTCTCTGGTATAAGTAGAGTCTTGGAGGCAGGGACCATATGAGTCATTCTGAGTATGAAGCATTTTCTAGTGGGGCCAGTCAAGGACAAAGCAAGGTGAAGTTGTCTTGTGGGCCTTCTCTTTCAATGTTGTTCTCCTCCTTCCCCATGGGCCTTCCACATTCACATGAAGGAAACTGATACGATATGCCACTAGCGAAAATGAGTTGGATGTGCGGGAATGTTGGCATTTAAAATAGACTCAGAAAAAAAAATAGACTCAGGAACTCAGAGAAAGGAGTTTCTTAAGTTGATATTTGGGTACCATGATGGGAGAGTCACTCTCTGGTGCATCACATCACAGTATGGAAGCAATTGTCCTTTCTTTGCATGAAGGTGAATGAGGTATTATCTCTGCCTCAAGGAGCTTTCAATCTAGCAGGAGAGACTAGAAAAGCACCTATAACTGTACTCCAGCTAGACTGAGAGACATGTCTGAAGAGAGAGCTGATGTGATTTCCTGATGGACTGGCATAGAGTGTAAGAGCAAGGAAAGAGTCAAGGATGCAGCAAAGTTTTTGGCCTGAGCAACTCAAATAATGAAGGTGCTATTTACTGAGATGGAGAGAATCCTTGAATAGGTGTCTAGCAGTGTCTGTGGTATAACCAGAAAGAGTTGTGTTCCCAGTGTTGTTATGTGTGGCCATGCAGCTGTTGTCATGCACAAAGACACCTGGCTTAAAGAAAAAGGGGTGGGGTTAAATATAGTCCATGCTTCACTGACCACACCCATGCATCCTGAAGCAGGGCTGTGTCCATGCAGAGAGGGCAATGAATATCTTTTAAATTTGCACAAAGGTGCCATGTGAGCTAGTATTAGCTCTATGTGAACCTGGTGAAAGGGTGCTCATGAATAAGAATTAACTGACTGAACAAACTCATAAATTCTGGAGAACACAAACTTCTGGAAAGCTAGATTGCTCCTCAGGAGATCCTGAGCCACTCCCTAGACCAGAGGGTTTCCACTTGAGGGTTACTGTGAAAGCAATTGGAAGCCTTTGTCAGGCAATACTATGATCTGTTTAGTGGTTCAGAATGGGAACTGTAGCGGTTTTAAAATATGCTTGCAAATTTTTTGACATGCTTCCTGTTGAGAGATGGGGTCTATGCCCCCTCCTGCTGAATCTGGGTGTAGTGATTGCTTTGACTGGTAAATTATAAGGGAAGTGATGCTATGTGATTTCCAAGGCTAGGCATACAAGGCTATTCAGTTTCCACCATGTTCATTTAAATATTCATTCTTGGAAAATGAACCAGCGTATAAGAAGTCTTACTAACCTGAGGGTACTAAGTTGTGAGGAAGCCCAAGCCACATGGAGAGGCACATATAGGCACTCTGGTGGATATAGTCCCAGCTGAATCCAGCTTTTCAGTTCAGGCCAGAGGCCAGACACATGAGTGAAGAAACCAGTCCTGAGCTGTTCATATCTTCTCAGCTTAGGCTCCAGACATCAAGAAGCAGAGAAAAGCCTTCTCTGCTGTGCTTTTTCCAAAATTCTGACACCTGGAATCTATGGGCACAAAAAAATGGTGGCTGTTTTACACTGCTAAGTGTTTTGGAGTGCTTTGCTATGCAGATAACTGGAAAAGTTTCTCTTGCTTCCCAATGAAGAATGGATGGGAGGGAGCAAGAGTAGAATTGGAGAGAGCAGTTAAGAGCTGCTGCTGTAGTCAGGGTAGCCTGGGCTAAGGTTATGGAAGAGGAGATAGAGAAATACACATACATTTGAGAGATAGGTAGGAGGTAAAATCAAAAGGACTTAGTGATGGGTTGGATATACCAAGTAAGGAAGAGAGAGAAGTCTAGGATGACTTCTAGGTTTTGACTTGAGTGACTAGTTATATGGCAGTGCTTGTAAAGAAGTGAGGAAGACTGTATGATGGAGGGAAAGGCAGGGAGGAGTGGTCTTGACAAAAGATGATGGTGGCTTGAAGTTGGTTATTTGCAAAAGGGAAAGAGAGGAGGAGAGGGGCCAGATTGAAGACCAATTAAAGAGGTGAGTCAACAGGACTAAAAAATTAATTGGATTCTTAGGACATAGAAAACAAAAATCATCTAAAAAAGATAAAGTAGACTGTCAAAATTTGTAACTTTTCATTAAATGACATTCAGAAAATGAATAGGTAATCCACGGACTGGGAGAAAATATTCACAACCCATATAAAATAAAAGATTTATATCTAGAATATATAAAGAGTGTTTACAACTCAATAATAAGAAGACAACCCAATTAAAAATGGGCAAATGATTTGAACAGATATTTCCCAAGGGAGATAGTACAAATGGCCAATAAACACATAAAAAAGTGCTCAACATCATTAGTCATTAAGAAAATGTAAACTAAAACCTCACGATACCACTACACATCCAGAGAAATGGCTAAAATAAAAAGACTGACAATGCCACATGTTGGCAAAAACGTGGAGCAATTGGAATATTCATACACCGTTGGTGGGAATGTAAAATGGTACAACCACTTTGGAAAAATCTGGCAATTTTTTTTTTTTTTGAGACAGTGTCTTACTCTTTTGCCTGGGCTAGAGTGAGTGCCGTGGCGTCAGCCTAGCTCACAGCAACCTCAAACTCCTGGGCTCGAACGATCCTTCTGCCTCAGCCTCCCGAGTAACTGGGACCACAGGCATGTGCCACCATGCTCGGCTAATTTTTTCTATATATTTTTAGTTGTTCAATTAATTTCTTTCTATTTTTAGTAGAGATGGGATCTCGCTCTTGCTCAGGCTGGTTTCGAACTCCTGAGCTCAAACAATCCACCCACCTCGGCCTCCCAGAGTGCTAGGATTACAGGCGTGAGCCACTGTGCCTGGCAAAATCTGGCAATTTTATATTTATCTAAGCGTACACCTACCCTATGACCCAGCAAGCCTATTTTTTGGGCATTTACCCAACAGAAATGAAATGAAAGCACAAGTCCACAAAAATGCTTGTAATAAAATGCCCATAGCAGCTTTATTCATAATAACCTCCAACTGGGAACAACCCAAATGTCCAACAACTGGTGAAGGGATAAATAAACTGCGGTATAGTCATGTATCAGTGCTCTACTCAGCAGTGAAAAGGAATGAACAATTGCATAGATGAATCTCTATCAAAGTGAAAGAAGTCTTATCCAAAAGAGTACAATGCTATATGATTTCATATATGTGAAGTAGTAGAATAGTCCATGATGAAAATAATCAGACCAGTGGTCGTCTCTGAGTGTGTGTGTGTGCATGTGTGTGTGTGCGTGTGTGTGTGTGTGTGTGAGAGAGAGAGACAGAGAGAGAGAGAGAGAGAGAGAGAGATAGAGTTTGTACGAACTAAAATGGGGCATGAAGAAACTTTTTGGGGTGATTGAAATGTTCTGTATCTTGATAGGAGTTTGGGTTAGCCTGGTGTATGCTTTTGTCAAAACATATTGAATGGTGCACTTAAGATTTGTGCATTTCCCTGTATAAATTTTGCTTATAAAAATTGTGAAGAAGCAAACAATGAATGGGAGATAGGTGCCAGGGATGGGACCCACCATGAGCGATTGCAATGATTTGGGCATGGTTGAGGTGAGTAAGGCCTTCCCTGAGAGCAGCAGCTTGGATTCACTGGTTGCGGCTGCCCCCTGGGATCCCTTGTTGGGGATTACCAGTGAAGTAAGTTGGTCTCTCTCTGGCAAGAAAATCGCCTTTATCGACCTGACCAAAGAGCTACTTATTCCAGCTCAGGGAGAGCCTAAGATTCAATTGGGACACACAAGAGCTATTGTTCTTGCTTTGCTCTTAAAATACAGGAAGAACCATTAGGAAATTGATTCTACTTCTGAGGTGAGAAATTTCCTGAGTGAATCTAAATCACTCCTTGGCTCTGCTCCTGTGTTCTCCTCCTCCCAGTTTACTGTTCTCTCTTACTCGGAACAAAGCAATTGTTAGACTTCAAATTTGCCTGAGGATTTTCTATTATGATCAGTCCAGACACAATGAGAGAGAAAGCTCTTACTATTGCATATTTTCAGTAATTAGTAGGGCTGGGGAGTATGAAAATGATTTGCAATGTTTTTGGCTTAATAGCGTGACTCTGCTTCATTCACAAATCCTCTCCAGGGCAAAGTTCGTAGTCCTGCAGGCACGTGCATCACAGTGGTCCCCCCTCATCTGTGGGGATGTGTTCCAAGATCCCCAGTGGATGCCTGAAACCGAAGATAGTACTGAAATATATATACACATACATACCTATGATAAATTTTAATTTATAAATTAGGCACAGTAAGAGATTAACTACAATAACTAGGAATAAAATAGAACAATGATAACAATATGCTGTAATAAAATTTATGTGAATATGGTTTCTGTCTCTCTCACTTTCTCATTTTCTCTCTTTCTCTCTCTTTCAAAATATCTTATTGTGTGTAATAGTTTTGGGCCACGGTTGATTGCAGGTAACTGAAACTGTAGAAAGTAAAACTGCAGATAAGGAGAGACTACTGCACATCAAAACAATAAAAATAGCTTTTTGACAAATAGGTGGGCTCACAAGAGAGGCAGCCCAGGGGAAACTGGGGAGAATGAATCCCATTTAGGGCAGCCCTCTTTATCTTTGAGATATATACATATACATATATATATATATATATATATATATTTGCCATGACTGCTAATGAATGATCCAAGATGTTCTCATTGCAGTGTGATTTTTCTCCTGCTTGTTCTTAAAGGGAAGCCAAGAAGCTGAGAAACTGAGTGATGCCACGGTAATGTTGCAGGGGTTACACAACTGTGATTCTGGAAGTCAGGCTGGCGAATTTCAGCTAGGAAAGCTGAGTTTCTGGGAAGGAGGAGATGCTAGGTTAACGCCAGTATTTTTTTTTTTTGATGAATGCAAAGGAATATTAACATGGAGTGCTTCTCTTTCCTTGCAGTGGAGCAGTCAGGGTTCACATTGAAAAGATCAAAGAACTTGCCTTGGAAGAGCTGCATGTTGATGAACTGATGAAGATGGTGGAGTTGATATGGCTGTTATGAGAATTCCTGTGTCTCTCATCGCTTACATGGACTCCAGCTCCCTTTCTTATTAGGCCATAGGATAAATGTTTACACATCAGCAGCTAGAGAGAGCACTGGGAGACAGCAACCCTGGGTCAAAGCCTGGGGCTCTCACTAACCAGCTATATTATTTGAAGCGAGTCATCTAACATCCTGTGTCTTAGCCTCCTTATTTATTTATTTATTTGAGGGAGGGTCTTGCTTTGTCACTCTGGCTAGAGCGCAGTGCCATCATCATAGCTCACTGCAACCTCAAGCTCCTGTGCTCAAGTGATTCTCCTGCTTCAGCCTCCCGAGTGGCTGGGACTACAGGTGCATGACACCACGTCCAGCTAATTTCTCTGTGTTTTGTAGAAATCAGGTCTCTCTTTTGCTGAGGCTGGTCTCGAACTCCGGGCCTTAAGCAATCCTCCTGCCTTGGCCTCCCAGAGCACTAGGATTACAGGTCTGAGCCACTGTGCCCAGCAGCCTCATCATTTAGAAGGTGGGGAGATAGCACTTATCTTGCCCACCCCCCCCAGGGTCATTGTCAGAAGAAACATAGAATAATATGTGGCAAAGTACTTCATGAAAATATAATACAAATATAAGCTGGTATTGTCTTTGTGAAATGCTTGTCTCATACACGGTATGTACATGAACAACCAATGATGGGCTATTAGTTATTCATCTGGAATTAGGCCTAAATGGTTTCATGGAGAAAAGCTGGAGTGAAATTGTGTAGCCATGGTTTGAGCTAATTGCTGTCCAGTATACATCTGTGAGCCCCAGAAGAGGTAAATGTGATCCCATTGCCAGATGGGCCCTAGAATTTGAATGGCCGATAGCCAAGTAGCTGCCAGTTGGTTGTTTTCACATAGTAAAGGAGTCACGCTACATACATATTCCACCCCATCTCTCTTGTGCATGTTGGCAAAAATGCAATTTCCTCCTGGGGAGCAGGTGCTACATGCAGAAGCCTGTGTGTTGAACTGGGGAGGTGTCCGATGTCTGGGGAGAGTAAGACAGGCACTAAAATGAGGGGGTGCACCCAGCTCAGAGCTGGTTAACTTTTCTACCCAGCCTGATTGGGAGGTGGCAGTTGCCAGCTGCTCAACTGCTTTGCCTAATAGATAGATTGCATGGATGACACGTGCTTAAAGGCAAGAGAACACAGCAAACTATCCTTACTGCTAAATAATACTCCATACAATTGAATGTACCTTTGTTGGTTCAAGAAGCTCTTTGGGATCATTCAGCTTCTCTCAGCAACGACACGAACTTAGGTTAGCACTACATCGTAGACATTACCACCTTACATTCATAGACTGCTCTAGAGTCTGCATGCAGTGTAGAGCATTTTATAGTGTCCCATCTTCTCATTTTGACTTGGAGTGTCATGATAGCTTTGTGCAGTAGCACTGTGATTTTCTACATTCTACTGATAGAAAACAGTTCAGAGAGGTGAAGTGACTTATCTCAGGGTCATACAGCTAGAAAGAAGAGCTAGGACTTGAACCCAAGTGACATGGCAGTGACAATAGTCTTGAGGACTGGGGTGCAGGCCAAGCCAATTTCAGCTACATTATAGGCTGTGGAAAAGATATCTCCATACCTTAAAAGAACATGTATTTTCCAAAAGGACAGGGGAAATAATTAATTATTCTTGGTTTTGACATTTGGACCAATAATAGAGGTTAAATAAGCACTATTACGGTTATTCCCAAGGGATTTAACTAAGGTCTCTATTTTTACACTATCACTACAATGTAGTGATAACCTAAGTCACTCCATTCCTCCTCACCTTCTCCCTGTCTGCCTTCCCGCTCAGCCCATCTTCCCTAAGAGTGTATGCAGGTATCATTAGAGAAAAACTTATTATAGTTGCAGCTAATAATGCTGGTCCATGAGGCATTTGGGACTGTCCCACAAATGGGAGAAGGAAAGAAGCCAAACTGAGTGCTTCCTTTGAGCAGTGAGTTTCATCATCAATAAGTAGTTGAACGACTTTTGTGCAAAGAAAGAGAGAAATGCTTGCAGAGAACATTTTTGAATTGACAATGAATGATAGTGTTGTCAATGTCATCAGGCTGAAAAGTCTCTTAGCAACTAAAAAGAGTGGGACTATATTCGGTTTCTGTTGACTTTACTGAAGATGGACACACACGTTTGCTCAGTGGTTCTAAATAAGTTACAGGCTGGGAATAAATTTCTGGTTTGTTTCATAATCATAAAAACTTCATTGAGTCAAAGTGTGTATCCAGCAGCCCTCCCAGGATTACTCACAAAGTCTTTCATCAATGCATGCTTCAAATGGTTGTCATTTGATATTTAGACTTTTTTTTTTTACTCCTCCTAAGGAATAGCACCCAGGGAATTTGCTACAATATCTGTGTAGGATATTGAGCTGGCGAAGCATTTGACCTAAAGAGGGGATTAGGTCTTTGCTGCACTACAGAGGAAAGGAATTCTCTAACCAAGTCTGCAAGTGCTGCAAGCAGCTCAATGAGTAGTTCTCATGACTGAACTTCAGGGCTGCTGAAAGGTATAGGAATGTCATTAGAAGCTGTTTCACTACTTGGATTTCTAAACTAATATGTGGCATTTTGAAGGAAGGTGCAGGAAAAAAAATCTGGTCTCAGTACCAGACAAACTCATCTGAAATTACTTTTTGCCAAACCTCATGTTTCCACAAACTTCTGCGGCAGCAAATGCAGCTTTTGAGAGGGATCCTGCTCGTGCTCTGTCATTCATTAGTGGCAGGCAACATGCCGTGCTGAAAAAGATGGCAAATTGGGAATGTTCTATGGCTGGCAGTCTCCTGAGAGCCGGGGGAAATGCAAATTCCTCATTATCAATTTGAGTTTTCATGGGACTCACCAAGAAGCAAGTTCACCAAGAATCAAGAGTCTCTACGGGAAGAAAATAATATGGCAGAGAAAGAAGGATCTGCTTTCACGGCCAGTCTTCAGCCTTATAAACTAGGGCTTTCTGTTTTTCTTTACAGGCAAGAAAAACCAAATACATTTAGGGTTATAATGCCACATTAGTATTGCTAAAACTTTTCTTGATACAGATGAATCCCGTTAACAGGGAAAACGTGCAGCAAGCATGAGGAATGTTTACGGACATTGCTAACTTTCTAGCAGTGCTTATTACAGCGTTTCATTGGCTTATAAAATGATTTGGACATTGTCACGTGCTCAGGTTACATGTGAAACAATTTTTTGTCTCTTGACGAATATTAAAAGCCAGACTGAGGAGGAGAATGACTAAAGAGCTCTCAGAGGCTTGCATGCTCACAAACACAAATAAAGGATATCTTACTGCACCTTAACTCTGATGAAGGCAGCCTAGCAAGAGGCAAAACCCTGGGGAAGAAATTGAGCACTTCCAGTTCATGTGAGGATGTGAGTTTTACTCACTAATGAGAATATTATAGACACATTTAGTTTATAATGTGCTTTTCACACCAGATCCTCAGTTGGGTTTCTCAGTTGGGTTTCATTTGAATTTGCTACCCTACAGAGGTAAACACAGGTTTAAGACAATCACAAAAAGTCCATATTAACCCAGAAAAGAATCTTTGACCAACTTCTTGAGGTCTGTGAGAGTTACTTCAGATGGATATCAGAGAATGGGGAGAGATGCGGGAGGCTGGAAATGAAAGATGAGAAGAGGAAGGTGGTGGGAAGATTCAAGAACCCAGTGAATCCCCAATAAATTGCCAAGAATATTGCTCCCTGGATTATTCAGGGTGAGATTTTTAATGGAATCTAAAGGCAAATGCTAGACTTCACGAGTGCCTGTGACATATGGGTCAATCCACTGTTTTCTTTACTTGAAAAAAAGATCACGAACTCCTTTTTCTCTATTGCTTGTTGATTATAGTGCTTCCGGGCATTTCCAAAGCAATATATAATCCAAGGGATATAACATGACATTTAATTACAGCATCAATTCCATTCAGAATGGCTTTT
This sequence comes from Avahi laniger, assembly GCA_963575035.1. Lineage (NCBI taxonomy): Eukaryota > Metazoa > Chordata > Mammalia > Primates > Indriidae > Avahi > Avahi laniger. Next base: position 14,703 of record CAUYSK010010062.1, on the reverse strand, counting down.
GGTTTTCTTCCACACTTGCTTAAGGGCTAGCCATAGGTTGGCCATCCCTTACTCAGGCTATTTTGAAGTCCCTCCCTGCCTTTTTTTGCAACTCCCACATGTAGACAGTTTCATTGTTTGGCCCAGGGATGTTCGGTTGGTATAACATCCTCAGCACCAAAATAACAATTCCTCTTTGTGTCCTTTGTGGCACTCCACTGCAAAAATCTTGACACTTAATGAGAGTGTTAAATTAAAGCGATGTGCTATTTGCATGAAGCTAATTGATCCATGAAACATATATCTTACTTAGCCATGTGGTTTGGTACATCAAGCTTATGTTGACAAGATCACTTCCTGGGCAATAAATATGCTACAATATTTTATCAGTAGGAGCAGAAGAGACAGCTTGAAATATGTATTTAAAGGTGGTGGCAAGGACAACCAACTGGCAGTTGGTTTGCCAGTGCCCATTTATCTCCAAGAAGCCACCTGGCAAAGGGGCTTGCTCTCTCCTCTCATAGACATACATCAGACAGAGTAGGAATAGAGTTTTATACCAGAAACTAATTTATTACTGGAGTAAACAGTGAAGGAGAGTTGCAGTGAGAAGTAGTGTTTTTCCTGTTTCACTGTGAATGATTCCAGGGAGCCAGTTGGATTCTGGCCACTCCATATCAAAGGGTGAGTAGCAAGTGGTTTCTGCTGATATTGCTTCCAGGATCTATGAATGTCTGCTGGAGAATGCAAACTTTCTGGGACTTATCATTACACTTTGAGGGACTTTTCAAAGAAATGCTTGTTTGTTTTCTAATTCAGAAAGGAACTTCTTGATTCCTTGTTGCCTGTTCACCATAAAATTTTGAAAAGGTGAGCCACATGCTAAATTTTGGAAAGGAGGAAGAAACCCAATTGTCAAATTGTGTTCAGAGCTTGTTGCACATTCCTTTGCAATCCCCTCAGTGGTGACAAATCTTTGTCCTCTGAGAAAAGGCTATATTTGAACAAACAGCTAGAAATCATTAGAGTCCACACTGGCGAATAAGGTGGGTGATCGTGCTCGGCAATGAATGTTTTGGATTTAGAAATGAGCTGTGTCTCTCTGGGAAGGAGACAAATTTTCCTGAGTGGCTTAAAAATGAGCTTTGGAGGCAGTTCTGACAAAAAGAGCAGCAGAAAGTTTGGAGCAATGTTTATGTCCTTGGAATCAGTCAGTGTATGTCCTCCTGTGAATACAACTGGCATCATTCACTGGGATACAAAAATTCTGGTAGTTAGCTAAAAAACAGAAACCATATTTTACTTTGTAGTCATATGTTGTATGAATGTGTGTTGTAGCACTTGGAGTTCTTCATAATATTGTATAATTCTGAAAACACAATGCCTAGGGGTGGTATGGAAGAGCAGTAAGATCAGACAGATCTTGTTCTGCTTACTAGCTCTATTATATTTTGACCTAACTGCTCTATGTGTCAAGTTTTGACTCAACTTTCCTGATCTGTAAAGTGGGGTAACAGCAGTACCTACTTCTCAATACAGTACTTTTAATGAGCGTTAAAGGAGACCATGTACATAAAAAGTTTAGTGCCTTGCCTGGTACATATTAGGGGTCAATAAACTGTAGATGTTAGCTTTATCATCATCATTACTACTACTACTATTGCTATTAAGCAGACATCCAATGGTCGAGGAATGATTAGGAGATTATTTTGTAATCATCTACTGATAGGATGGCACCTCTCTAGGCAGGGGAGATGGGAGTGGGAGAGGTATAGAGGAAGGAGAGGAAAGGTCATGGGCAGACGGAGTCTAATGACATTGTGAGGACAGAATGAAGCTGATTTGGGCTCACCCATCTCCATCTGTTTCCGGGCTTTCCATTTTTAGCAGGTTATGTTTGGTTTTTAGGGAAGCTGGTAATGAGAGATTTGTTTAGAGTTTATTATGCAAATAGTTAGGGGTCAATAAAACCATATTGATGTTCTCCTCAATTAGGCTGGAAATATTTAAAACACTTGGACAATTAACTGCCTTATTTATATAAACACTGTGATAAATTAAAATATCCCAGACTGGCCAGAAATCACCACACAGAAGCAAACACAAACAAATAAAAAACACCCGGGGTCAACAAGGTGAAATTTTAACCAGAGCTGAGTTCTTTTTTCTCCAAGTTACTCTGTGCCCCTCTGGTTTATGCTGTTTGGTCACTTTTGCCTTGGAGTCCTTTGTTTTTGCTGACGAGTTTTACAGTAATGAGAATATTTAAAGGTAGGCTCTGGGGTTTTAAATATGTATTACAAATGTGTTTCATATGCAGAAAGTGACTCAGTTGATGCACAAGCTTAGTCAAGAGCTCACGTGGAGTGACTTTGAGAGAGCTCCTGGTAATAAGGAGATATGACTGAGATGAACAGCTGCAAATTCCCATGTGCCATTCCTTAGGGGGAGTAGAAAATTTCCAAATATCAATTGGAAGGGAATTGGTGGGAAAATCCTTGTCTCGTGTACTTTGCCTCCTTAGTCTCCTGCTCTGAAATAAGTCTCACTAGTAGGATAATAAATAAGAAGATGCAAAAGTCATGCTAATGGAAGAGAGGCACATGTGTTGAGTGCAGGCTTTCATTTGAAATGAAAGATATCATGGAAGATGTCTGCACTTGTTAAATTTATGCCACCCCACTGGGGCTCTCTGATCTCTGTGGAGTCTGCATCTTCCACTTTTTTGTTATAGTAAAAAGCACATAACATAAAACTTACTATCTTAACCATTTTTAAGTGTACAGTTCAATAGTGTTAAGTATATTCACATTGGTGTGCAACAGATCTCCAGAACCTTTTCATCTTGCAAAACTGAAAGTTTAGATCCTTTAAACAGCAGCTCTCATTTCCCCCTCCCCCAACCCTTGGCAAGTACTACTCTACTTTCTGTCTCTGTGAATTTGACTGGTCTAGGTATGTCATTTAAGCCTCTGATTGGCAAGCATTCTATTACGATGGGAATTTTGGAAGCAGGGGAGACTTTGTCATTGGTCTTAAGGTATATTTGGCAGTCTTTGATTGGCTGGAAGGGGGCAAGCAGGAGTTTGGGGACGTTTCAAAAGAGGAAAGATTATTTGATGTTTAGGGTAGAGAATTTTCTGGCCATTTCTGGGAACGAGTAGGAGATGATGGGGTGTGTTTTCGTGGTCAAACTGTTATCATGGTCCTTAGGGTGGAGGGCTGCCATGGCAGGCAGCTCTCAAGCACCTTCTACGTGTCAGGTTCCTCGTTTATATTAGATCAGTCTAATCAGCCCAACCAAACTGGGAAAGAGAGGTACTATTGCTATTCTCGTTTTAAAATAAAGACATTGAAGTACAGAGAGGTTAAATAACTTGTCTGATGACATACAGCTGGTAAGTAGTGGAGTCAGGACTTGAATCTCCTGCTCCAAATCCTTCTGGAATATTCCCTAGAAAAGGTGATCTATAGGGAAAGACGGAAAGAAAGGATGCTGGTTCTGTTACAGAAGAAAAGGCTAATACATGTGCACAGTGGGGAAGCATTTGTTCTTATTATTAAAATCATCATCTTCATCATCACCACCCTCATCATCCCATTAAACTATATTTATTAAGTGCTCCAATACCATAAGCTGTATGAGGCCTTTGGGACCCCAAGAGAGAAGAAATAATAGATTTGTTTTTCTCAGTGAAAAGAGGAACATTTTGTAATTTTTTTTGTTTGGTCATACATTTTTTCCCTATCTTAAGATAATCTAACTTCATTTTTCTTCAATTGCTATTGCTTCTGAAGGGGAAAATGAAAACAATTGCAGAGCAAAATGCTTCTCAACATCAATAATCTGCATTGTCACTTCTCAGAAGCTTCAACAAAAGATTGGAAAGAAAATCTTATTGGGCCAGTGAAGGAAGAGAGGGGGTGGCTCTCATCACAGGCATTTAAGCAAGGCTTAGATAATCTTGATTTTGAATTTGATGGGTGAGAATGCAAAATAGTCCACTTCAAAGTAATGTATTCTGCTAAGTTCAGTTTAGGGTTCTAAAACCCAGGAAAACTTTCTCAGGAAGTTTCTGCCTTCCATATTCTTTGGACTAAATAGTGTGGATTCTAATATTACAGGTGCTGAAAAACAATGAAACCAATTGTTCCTCTGCCCCACCTGTAGGGCATTTTCCAGATAGTTTCTGGGGAAAAAGGAAAGAAGTTCCATTTTGGAAACAATCATGGCCATAGTCACAACCAAAACCTCAAAACAAAGGATTCAAAGCTGTAAGTATTCAAAGTATCACCTGAAGTCCTCCTATGAAATGTATCTTTGCCATGTTTGTTTCTTTCTTTGTTTTACATGTGGATCTGTCCCACTCATTCTCTGTCCCACTCATTCTCTGTCCACATCCACCAGCACGGCCAGCACTTCTGTCTGATGACCTATGATATATATATGGGTATGTAAGAACTTCAGGCAGACAGGGTGACATCTGCTCTTCCAACTGTTGCATGTTCGGGGGGCAATGAAAAACCTGATCATCAGACCCTTTATTGAATGTTCACCAGATCCTGGAAAGAGCATGCATCTCATCTTTTAATGCTCAGCAAAACCCAGTGGGGTAGGTATAATAGTATTATTGGTATCTCCATTTTACAGGTGAAGAAACTGGGACTTTGAGAGGTTATGTAAAGTGCTCAAGGTCACGCAGTTAGGATGGGGTGGAGTTTGGATGCAAACCCAGGTCTTTCTGCTCTGTAGGACCTGACGTCTTGGGATTTCTTTCTGACCCAAAATTCCTACTCCTTGTGTTAAGTACTAAAATCTGCTCCTGGAAGACTTGTGAAAGTTCTGCCTTACAAGCACACTTAGAACATAAATTCTAGAAACCGTGGGGAGTTGGTTTGAAAAGGCTGAAACAAATCTACAGATGATTACCAGAGTCCTTCCTCCAGCTTTGGAGACTTGGGCCCTTTAGTGGAAAGCAGGAATTTGATCACAAATATTTTAATATATCAGCTATAGCTGCTTCCATGGCTGTTCAATGACAATTCACAGGAAAAAAACAGGTTCTGGAGAAACCCTAGCATGTAGGAGCTGGAATTCATCTTTGAAATGATCTCATTTACTCCCTTCATTTTACTGATGAGGAAAATGAGGCTGAGAGAGAGTGCCAGAGGGGTTACCAGGTGAATTAATGGCAGATCATGGACTCAACTCTGGGTCTTCCAGCCCTGAACCCTGTGTCCTTGAGCATATGCCTGACTTTGCCCTGGTGCATTTCTTCTTTCTTGAGCATTATTGCTACTGACAAGAATTTGGTGGCAGCAGACCTGAGAGCTGGAAGTGAGTGCTTCTGCACTTTCTTAAAATGGAGGGCAAACAGAAGATTGTTTCTCTGAGCTAACTTTGAGGAACTGGGGTCCAAAGCAGTAGTGGCAATTACAACCATCATTTTGCTGCCTTGACATGGCATTATCACATTACCAATTTGACTCAGTTGAAAAACTTAAGAAGGTGTAGACTGTTGTCTGTCATAAAGCGGCCGTTTGTTTCTGGTAACTGATATTTAAATATCATCTGCAGTCCAAATAGGGGTGCATATGGCCATCTCAGTCAAGTCTCCAGTGACTTTTTTATCTGTCACAGAACCTAAGCACATTTGGACACAATTATCAATGTTTTTCTTTTAATGAGTCTGATTAATCCATACACACAGTTGAGTGGACTGCTTATTAACAATCTCCAGGTGAAAACGTTACAGAGGTACTTTTATTTCCCCAGTCAAATGTCATAAGGTTTCCAGAAAAAATTCAATACATCTCTGCAAACAGAACCTGAAAAGATCAGCTAAGGTCTTTCCTGGCCCTATTTGCTTTCTGTTGCACATGTGTTGCCCTTCCAACTCCCACAGCATCTTATGAAAAATCCTCCCTACCTTGATGAAATATAAGAGCAGGTCTGGGGAGGCGTTTTGTAAAGGCTTCTTCATCCTGAATTTTGCATTTACACCTCATTTCTTTTCAGGCTCTGGATGGTTGGGCCTGCGCTAATTGGTGCAGCTGGTTTGACATTTAAATGAGTGGAGTAGCAGGTGGAGCAGCTGATGGAGGACAAGACCTCTGGGAAAGCCAGGGATGTGGCTGCTGGGGAGACAGCCTGAATCTTCCAGAGGCTGCTAACAATAGGATGAAATCTCCCCTCCCCCACCCCTGCCAGGTCTTGGTGTTCACATAGCCACCTAGATTCCTTCAGCGACCCTTGTAATCTAAGCCCACCAAATACCACTGACCTAGCCCATTTCAAATAACGATGAGCTATGAAAGCCCACATTTCCACGAACCTTATTAGAGGACAATTTTCCTTTTCCAAAGATGATTCACTTTAAAAGATGAGTCACCATGAAGAATCCTTTTAAAAACAAAGTTCTAAGATGGCACTATCATTGTAGTTAATGGATACTACAAGACTGATGGGGAGGGGTGGACTGGTCACGTTACTAGCAATGGACCAAAGTTTCAGATGATTAAAAAAGTTCAAGCACATTTGCAGTTGACCCTCTATTGGTGTCATCCTCATTCATTGACATCTGGACACATTTCCTGAAATGGCAGAGAGTGAGGAGGTACAGCTAGAGATGTGGAAGCTACAGGGACCCCAGGGCTGCCTGTGCCTTTGTGATGCATGTGTATGTCCAATATGTCACAGGAGTCCATATGGAGAAAAAGGTAAGGAGCTGCTGCCCTTGGACATCAAGGATACCTTTGGTGTTTGGTGTGAGGCTGTAGTAAAGATGAAGGTTAAAAAAGAAAGGAACACAGAAAGAGTTAGAATTCAGAGCCCTGGATCAATTCTGCTACTAGCTGTACGACCTTGGGAAAGTTATTAATCTCAATTGGAAAATGAAGGAAATTGTATTAGAGCCTTGCTACTCAAAGTGTCCACAGACCAGCAGAATCTGCATCACCTGGTTGCTTGTTAAAACTGCAGCCTCTGCCCCAAATCTACTGAATCAGAATTTGCATTTTAACAAGATCACAGGTGAATCCTATGGACATTGAAGTTTAACAAGCATTGGACTAGATCACTGGGTCTTAACCCTGGCTGCACATTAGAATATCCTAAGGAGTTTTATTTTATTTTTATTTTTTTTTAAAAGACACTTGAGGCCGGGTGCGGTGGCTCACGCCTGTAATCCTAGCTCTCTGGGAGGCCAAGGCGGGCGGATTGTTTGAGCTCAGGAGTTCGAAACCAGCCTGAGCAAGAGTGAGACTAAAAATAGAAAGAAATTAATTGGGCAACTAAAAATATATAGAAAAAACTAGCTGGGCATGGTGGCGCATGCCTGTAGTTCCAGCTACTTGGGAGGCTGAGGCAGGAGGATCACTTGAGCCCAGGAGATTGAGGTTGCTGTGAGTTAGGATGATGCCACGGCACTCTAGCCCAGGCAACACAGTGAGACTCTGTCTCAAAAAAAAAAAAAAACACTTGATAAAGACTTAAGGAGTTTTTAATAAACAGTGATACTTCATCGCAGCCCATATCAATTAAATCAGAATCTCTTCAGCTGATTCTATTGTATTTTATTTATATTAATAAGCATTTATATAGTGTTCACTTATCTGCCAGACACTATTCTAAGTGCCTTACTAATATTGACTTGTTTAATCTGCATTACAGCCCTATGAAGAATGTCCTCATTTTACAGATGAGTTAACAGAGGGACAAGTTTCTTGCTTGGGGTCAAACAGGCATTCTGGCTATAGCGTTTATCCACTTCACTCCCATATTGTGGATTAGATTATCTCTATGGTCTGATCCAGCTCTAGCATTCAGTGGCTACAAGTTTTCAAACTACATAATTGAGGGTTTAAAGTAGGGAGAAAACCAGGAACTGGAAGAGCTGAAGTGCTGCTGCATTTCTGAAATTTTGATGCTACAGCATGGGGTGGCTCTCATTGGGCCTCTCTTACACCTCCTTCTCAGACTCCATGGTGGACCACCTGTCCTCTATTAATTCCATAAATGTTAATGTTCCGCGGGGCTTTATCCTCAGCCATGCTCTTTTCCTGAGTTACAAAACTATACAGGTTATTACCTGCTTATCATTTCTTCTGAGTCTCTTATGGACACCTCAAACTCAACATACCTCAGACTGACCCCATCATCTTTCTTTTTTTTGTTTTTGAATTGTAGAGCATTTTTATTATATCAAGTTGGGTATATTTTAATTTTAAAAAATCCTCTCAGTGCAAAAAAAGTATACCAAACAAAGAGACAAGTGAAATTGAAAACAAAGAGTTTTTAAATGTTTGGAGGACATCTATTTCATCAATCTAAATATTTTAATTCATATTTATTCACCATTGATTCATCTAATAGATAACATGATTGCTTTTTCTTAATTTTTGGTGTCTCCTTAACTATTACTTTTTTTTTTTTTTGAGGCAGAGTCTCACTGTGTTGCCGGAGCTAGAGTGCTGTGGCGTCATCTTAGCTCACAGCAACCTCAAACTCCTGGGCTCAAGCGATCCTTCTGCCTCAGCCGCCCGAGTAGCTGGGACTACAGGCATGCGCCACCATGCCCGGCTAGTTTTTTTTTTTTTCTATATATTTTTAGTTGCCCAATTAATTTCTTTCTATTTTTAGTAGAGACGGAGTCTTGCTCTTGCTCAGGCTGATCTCGAACTCCTGAGCTCAAACAATCCACACGCCTCGGCCTCCCAGAGAGCTAGGATTACAGGCGTGAGCCACCGCGCCCGACCTATTACTTCTTTTTATTTCCCATTATCTTTCTCGAAAATTGTTCCTTCTCCTGTGTTCCGTGTTACGGTGAATGATGTCACCGTCCACTCAATCAAACTAAAAATTTGGAACTTGAGACTCCTCTCTGCCACTCATCTCCTACTTCTTTGAATTGGAGATGACTCCCAAATCCCTGGCCCAGACCTCATTCCTCAGCTACAAACATATAAATGCAACTGCCTACTTCACATTTCTACCTGAGTGACCAACAGGCACCCCAGACTCAGCAAATCTAAATTAGAACTCGCCATTTATCTCCTTATAAAACTCTCATTTCTTATTCGGTGGCTGGATCTATAGAATGTGGGAGAAGGGGAACACAGATATAAGATTCAGTTTCTGGCTAGACCTTCTGCCTTGGAGTTGCCATTCACCGAGACAGGGAAGATTGAGGGAGAGGCAGATGTATCATTATAGTATGGGGGTTGGGGGGAGACTGAGAACTCAGTTTAGTTTGAGATCCAAGTGAGATGTCAAGCAGGCAGCTGGATACATGAGCCTGTAGTTAGGACAGAGAATGGAACTCAAGACATCAATTTGAGAATTATCTTTGTAGAGATTTTTATTTTATTTTATTTTTTTACAAATCATGAGGCTACATAAGATCACCTAGGGAAAATCATAGAAAGGAGAAGAGGGTCTAGGACTCAGTCCTGGGTCACCCCCACATGTATAAGTTAGGAAGAGGAAGAGAACATCCGATAAAGGAGAAAGAGATGCCAGAGTGATAGGAGAAATCTCTGGGGAGTGAGGTGTCCCAGAAGCCAAGGGAGGAGAGAATTTCAAGAAAGAAGGAGCCGTCACAGGGTCAAATGCTGCTGAGATGTTCAGTAAGATGAGGACTGAAAATTCACCACTGGATTTAACAAAACACAGCAAGGCTGGAGAAAAGAACACTGATACGAGATTAAGGCAGGAAAACCTGGGACATAGAAGAGGAATAGGAATTAGTTAAATTTACCTTCAGTGTAGTGTATTGGTGAATAAAATTGGAAATGTTGATTGGGAACCAGACAGTAGAGGATTTGGATGCCAGGCTCAGGTATTTTATTTTGCAGGCAGTGTAGGGCAGGGTGAGGGCACCAAGAAGTGTGTGGGCAGGGGAGTATCATGATAAGACCTACAGTTTTGGAAGCCGGGTCTGGAGGCAGACCGTGAGAGCTTATCTTGTCCTCTGAAGAAGTTAAGAATCTCTCTTCCACTGGATGAGTAAGTAATAGAGTCATGTTGAAAAATCTGCTCAAATACTTGACAAAACAGGTGGGGTCTTATCTTTTCACTGTTCTGCAGTGCTTTGGGCTAGCCATGGTCTAAGGTGAGGGCTGGGCAGCATGCTGGCTCTTGCTTGTTTTCAAGCAGATGTTGAGAGCATCAGTCTTGTTTCCCTTTCTAGGCCTGGAGCCGATGGAGAACACCCAGGCACTAAGATCCTGGGGTAAGTTATGTACTTAACACTGAAGTCCTTAACTTCCCTTAGTTTTTCTGCATTACAATCACATAGTTCAGGTCCTTAAACCCAGCATAGTTATTGTAGCCAATTACAATAGCAATTTTCCCCAAGATACTGACTTTGTTCTGCAAATGGCACATTCATAATTACATTATTTTTATGCATCACTATAAAATACCAAGAGTCATCTAATATATCACTGACAAGAGGTAAGTTTTAGAGAACTTAAAACAAATTGGTGAAAAAGTTAGATGATTCTTTTACTACAATTCTTTTAGAACCAAAACAGCTACTGCCTGTGATTGAAAATCACATCTGATTGACTAGTATCAGATTTGGGTTTGAAGTGATGGAACTGGAAAAAAAAACCCTAACTCATGTTTTGTAGTATTTTTTTTCAATCACTTTTTTGCATTTTTCTTTGATCGTGGAATATAGCTGTGGCCTTCTGTGCTAGAAAGTTTTTGGTTTTCTGCTTTCCCAGCAGAGGCCTCTCTCTTCTGTTTCTGATTCATGTACTTAATAACATTCCTGAATGTTATCTCTAAACATTAAACTAGTGCCATTTGGGGACCCTGCCTAAAACCTAGGCCATTGGTTGAAGAAATGGGATAAGATGGAGGAATTTCCCATGGGTGTTCAGAAAGGAGTATTTGCCTATAATAAATAAGGAATGACTATAAGATCATGAGATTGATTTTGATTTTTAAAATTGGGAGGCTGTATAGGCTGGAAACAGGCTTTCTTTGGAATCTCCCTTCTCCCTTCAGAGCCAGCTTACCAACCAAAAAAGAGAATTAGGGCTTATGGTTTTGGAGTCACAGGTGGTGCTTGTCTTAACCAAAATAGTGTCACTCAGTTTTCCACCGCAGCCCTACCCCCACCCCTGCTCCCTGAAGGCCCCAACACATCTGGTTCCAAATAATTTATGACTATTTCCAAAAACTTAAGCCCTCTCTCAAAAGATGTGCAATTATTGAGAAGATTATAGAGTTGAGCTGCAGGTCCTGAAGGCAGTTCCCCATGAGGCATTCACACACTTTAGGTCCTCTCTGCAGAGAGGAAGATCTCCTGAAGGTCAGCATAGCAAAATGCACCCTCATGTCAATGGTTAAGTTCTGATGTCATCTTCCTTAGGGATTTAAGAAATGTAATGACTTTATTGATTTTTTTTACTATAAAAGTTGTCCATGTTTATTGTGGGAATTTTAGAAAATACAGTCACAAGGAAGAAAATAAAATATATTAAATAATTCCCCCCATCCAGAGATAGTCTCTGTTACAATTTGGGTTGTTATTTTCCCAGACATTTTTCTAGACACGACACACACTCCCAAATATCTATCCATTGTTCAGCACAGCACTGTCAGTTTTACTTCTTAAATTTATCTTTATATTTCATTTCTACTTCCACTATGGCAACCACAATGCAAACATTTTCTCTCACTTGGACAACTGAAATAGCTTCCTAACTGGAATCCCTGCTTCCACCCTTGCCCTTTTCCAAACTATTTTCCACCCTGTGGCTACTGTGGTATCTTTGAAACGCAGATGAAATCACCTCCTCCCCTCCTTCTTAAAGCCCTCTAAAGATTCACGTTGTTGTGAGGATAAAGACAAAACTTCTACAGCCTATTAGGACCTCATGAACTATCCATGCTCTTCAGCCTTGTCTCTTCGTCATTCCCTACACTCCAGCCACTCTGGCCTGTAGTTCCCTCAACGTATTTTTCATCTTGGAGCCTTTGCTCCAGCAATTTCCTAAACCATTTATTTTTGGACTTTTTGCATAACAGTCTCCTTATTCTTTAGGTCTCTCAGTTTCCATCTTGCTTCCTCAAAGAGGTTGAGTCGTCTCAGAACCTGCACTACCTGCTTTGTCCTGGCAGGAGTTTTCAGACTGGGGACAAAAGGAGAACACTTGTTGGAATCAAGCCATCCCAAGATTGACCCTCAAAGTCCTCCCTAGATATCACACCTTTTCCAGTTTCTGCCTACTCTGAGCCCTCACTGGTCTTCCTGCTGTATATCCTCTGGGTCTCCAGGCTACTCCCCCCCATTTCCTGACATGGTCCCAAGGTTGTGTACTTTTCTGGCCTCTGACATCTAAAATCTATTCTCTTCTTTGCCTACTGGCACTTGGCTCTTCTTTCCTGGGAATTCACAGAAACATTGGAAAGGCAATGGGATTGCCAAAATTTATGGAAGAGGCATTGCATATTCCATACAATGATAAACAGCTTAGTAGTAAAAAATGAATGAACGATTGATACGTGATACATGTGATAGCGTGAATGAATCTAAAGAATATGTTGAATGGAAGTAGAAAGACACAAAAGACACAAAAGATATATGGTTCCATTTATAAGAAGTTCTAGAATAAGCAAACCTTATCTATGGTGAAAAAAATCATAATAGTAATTGCCTCTGGTGGATGCAAAGGGGTTGACTAGAAGAAGGAATGGCATGAGGAAACTTGCTAAGGTGATAAAGATGTTCTGTACCTTGGTAGAAGTTTGGATTGTGCAGGTTTAGGCATTTGTCAAAATTCGCTGAATGATACACTTAAGATGTGTACATTGTATCTTATGCAATTTTTACCCAAGGAAAACAATTGTAAACAAATTTTGAACTCTAGGTCAAAATGCACGCTGCAGTGTTTAGGGGTGAAGTGTACTGATGTTTGTGATTTGCTTTGAAATACATCCACGAATAAGATAGATTGATTGATGGATGGGTAGATATGTGACAAAGTTAATGTAGCAAGGTGTTAATTGTATAATATAGGTTATGCATATAAGTGTGTTATTGTACAATTCTTTCAAAATTTTCAGTATTTTTGATATATTTTTAATAATAATATTGGGGAAAATGCCCTAGGCAGAAAACCTTTTGTAAAGTAAATAGTTATTGGGTACTGAATATGATTGTTATCTAATTTATCTATCTGCTTCAGAGTATAGAGTGTTTTTTGAAAGTAAGGCCAATCTCTAATGGGTATATAGATCAAGAAACAAAGGTCATAACAGAGTGACTAGACCAGCATCAGGATTCTGGGAGCCAGTGAGGTATTTTGCAAATAACTAAGAAGCAGAAATCAAGATGTGTGTGTGTGTGTGTGTGTGTGTGTGTGTGTGTGTATTTGTAGATGGGACCAGGGATTCCTGACTCCAAATCATCTAAAACTGAGGCTTCCCCTCTACCTAAACTCCAGGTTCAAAAATAGATGAGTGAATTTGGCAAAGACATTGGCCTAATAGCCTCAGAATGGGATTGTTCCGGAAGTCAGGAGACTGGTTGTTTTGACCTTTAGGGTAACCTGCCTGCACTTAACTAGCCAGGAAAGATAGGAGGGAATAAAAATGCTCAGAGTCTGAAAACTCTTTCCCTGGTCTTCAACATTCTGGGAACTCTGCTAGGCTTTAAGCTACATGGGGGCAGGGACACAATCCGTCTTGTTCATCATGGTTTCCTTGGCACTTAATACAGAGCCTGGCACCATGGTCAACACTCAACAAATATACACTAAATATATGAGTGTTTGAGTGAATAAAATTTGTCGATGCTTACATTGCTAACTTCTACTCATCTTTCAGGTCTCTGCTTAGTGGCCACTTCCTCCAAAAATCAGTCCCTGAGATTCCACCTTCCCATCCCAGACTATGTTAAGCCCTGCTTTTATATACTTCTGTTGTTGTTTTTCCTAATTCTTTAGTGCATTTTCCCCACTCGCCTGTAAGTCCCATGAAGGCAGGGATTGTGCTTATGTTTTTTGAAACTGTACCTCTAGTGCCCAATATCAGTGATCCATAGATTCAGTGAATGAGCAAGTTCCTCCCCTGATGTGGGTAAATTATTCTACCATGTTTTTGTGCTCTGCTTTCCCCAGCAGGAATTAGATTTAGAGAGCAAGAGCCATGGGTTTTAACTTTTTGCCTCCTTTGCTTTGCTGGGCACAGAGTGGACATAAATCAAGCACAGTTTCTGATGGCTGGGATCATCATGCACAATGATGTTCCTTCTGACTGGGAACAGCTGACACTGAGGATTTGCCTACAATACACAATAGCCAAACAGATTTAATAAGGACTAAACCTGCAGATGCAAATATCTGTGGCCTAGTCTGCCTGACAGAGTGCCTTTTAATGGATCATAAACTATTACCAAAGCCAGGCTAAGTCATCTTAAGAGAAGGTTAAGCAGAGATAGTTAAATCAGCCAATGTGGTTTGTAGCTCTTGGTTCTCATCCTTGCTTTTGAGAACCCCAGGGTTAGGTAAGAGTGGTTGGAGACTTATTTGAGAGCTGCCTGGTAGCTGGGGGCTGAAGCTGTAGAATTTTTTTTTTTTTTTTTTTTGAGACAGAGTCTCACTCTCTTGCCTGGAGCGAGTGCCGTGGTGTCAGCCTAGCTCACAGCAACCTCAAACTCCTGGACTCAAGCAATCCTACTGTCTCAGCCTCCCAAGTAGCTGGGACTA
>CAUYSK010010059.1:0-17127 GCA_963575035.1 Avahi laniger | reverse complement strand
AACTAGAGCCAGACAAGGTTGCCCTCTATCACCGCTTCTATTGAACATAGTGCTGGAAGTCCTAGCCAGAGCAATCAGACAAGAGAAGGAAATCAAGGTCATCCAACTGGCGTCAGCAGAGGTCAAATTATTGCTCCTTGTTGATGATATGATCTTATGTCTAGAAAACCCTAAAGATTCTGCCATGAGACTACTGGAATTGATAAACAAATTCAGCAAAGTCTCAGGTTACAAAATCAATATACAGAAATCAGTAGCATTCCTATATGCCAACAACAGTCAAACTGAGAACCAAATCAAAGACTCAGTACCCTTCACAATAGCAACAAAGAAAATAAAATACTTGGGAATATATTTAACTAAGGAGGTAAAAGACCTTTATAGGGAGAATTATGAAGCACTGAGGAAGAAAACAGCAGAGAACATAAACAGGTGGAAAACCATACCATGTTTACGGGTCAGCAGAATCAACATTGTTAAAATGCCTATACTACCCAAAGTGATCTACAGATTCAATGTAACCCCTATTAAAATACCAACATCATTTTTCACAGATCTGGAAAAAATAATTCTACGCTTCGTATGGAACCAGAGAAGACCCCATATAGTAAAAGCAATCTTAAGCAAAAAGAACAAACTGGGAGGCATCAATTTACCAGACTTCAAGCTATACTACAAGGCTATAGTAACTAAAACAGCATGGTACTGGCACAAGAGCAGAGACATAGACCAATGGAACAGAACTGAGAACCCAGATATAAAACCATCCTCATATAGTCTAATCTTTGACAAAGCAGACAAAAACATACACTGGGAAAAAGAATCCTTATTCAATAAATGGTACTGGGAAAATTGGATAGCCACATATAGAGACTGAAACAGGATCCATACCTTTCACTTCTCACAAAAATCAACTCACAGTGGATAACAGACTTAAACTTAAGGCATAAAACTGTAAGAATTCTAGAAGAAAATGTTGGAAAAACTCAGAATTTTTTAACACCTTGTGTTCCTAAGATTCCTTAAGCTTTAAAATTCTTTTATTTTACAGTTTTTCTATAATGAATGTGTATTATATTGCATTACTTTTATAATTCATATGTTGTAAATAAAAGCATAATTATCTTTTTTCTCATACAGAAAATTCTTTTTGTTACATACTAACATTTTTAATAAAGTACGGATGTATGATAATCTTAGGAAGTATTGAATAGTTTAGGAAGTCTTTATATTTTATGTTAGTATAAAGTTGATGGATACCATATTCTGGACTTGAGACTATTAGCCCAAAGCAATATTAATGTTTTGTTTTGTTTTTTTGCTTTCTTAATCCACAGTGATGCGGCTGACTAAGCCTACTTTATTCACCAATATTCCAGTAACGTGCGAAGAGAAAGACTTACCTGGTATGGCATATGCTTTACTCTATTTGCACTTGGGGAAAAGTTGAAACATGGGTTGCCTACGTTACCTTGAAATAAACCTAGCCTATGCAAACCCTTTGCTGGATTCTTTCTTACGTGTTTTTGTACATCATGTAAATGGTGACTATCTGAGCAACAGGCCTTACTTAAAATCCACAAGTCAAAATCCTGTTGCTATCCTATGGCAACACAACACTTCTGGTTTAAGTGAAGATACACTTAAAATTGCCTTTATCCTCAAATGTTCCATCAATGTATATATTAGCATTCCCTGTATTTAGAATTATTGGGATTTTCTATAGTATATTTTATATCTCATGACCTACATTTTTCTTTGTTTTTAAGGTGTTCATTCTCTGTGAGATCAGAATTTTTTGACATGCCTTGTTTTAAAATCTAGAGATTGGATTTTTTTAAATATAATTTTTGTCAAGATGTTATTTTTTAAAATATCTCCCCCAGCTATTGTTTTATGTAAGTAAAATGTATTTAAAAGGTAGATGTTAGAATTTTATGTTTTACTTTTGCTGCAGGAGATCTCTTTAACCAACTGATGAGAGATGATCCTTCAACTGTAAATGGTGCAGAAATTTTAATGTTGGGAGAAATGTTGACTTTACCACAAAATTTTGGGTAAGAATGATATATTCACATAAGAAATGCAACAGTACATTAGAGCCATTACAAATCATGTTTTCAAAAAGTAATTATGGATTGGGGAAATGCTCATGATTCATTTGAGTGGCAAAAAGTTATAAAAACTATACTATGTGATTTTTGCCTTTTTTTATTAAAAAAATATACATACCAAAATAAAATGTTAGTAGTGATTCCTATGATGGTAGGATTTTAATTTTCTTCTTTAGATCTTAGTATATTTTTAATGGCCATGTATTCCTTTTAACTAATTTAATCTAAAAGTCTTTTTCAGAAGCAGCTTTTTTATTCAGTCTTATAGCCCTCTCCCAACATGAGTTATCAGACTTATGAGCTAATCTGAAGCTCTAAATTTTTTAATTTCTTCTCTTGTTCTTAGTCATTCTTTTATTCTAGATTATTAATAAGAAGCCACTGGTTCCACTCTCAAACTTGCAATCCACTCTCTCAGTTTGCAACTGAGAGAATTTGAGACAAAAGGAATTTTTCAGGTTTTTCTTAAAAAGGTTTACAGAATGTAAAGACATTGACTAGTACCCTGGAAAACCTGGAAATAAATTTATTTAAAAAGTATAAAACTATATAAAATAAAGCCATTGGTCATTTTTATTAGAGTAATTTAGGAAATAAAATAAATTGATAGTCTGAATGTGGTAGCTCATGCCTATAACCCTAGCACTTTGGGAGGCTAAGCGGGGAGGATTGCTTGAGCTCAGGAGTTGGAGACCAGCCTGAGCAAGAGTGAGACCTCATCTCTACTAAAAATAGAAAAACTAGCCAGGCATCATGGCACAAGACTGTAGTTCCAGCTACTTGGGAGGCTGACACAGGAGGTTTGCTTGAGCCCAGGAGTCTGAGGTTGCAGTGAGCTATGATGATGCCACTGCACTCTACCCGGGGTGACAGAGCAAGATTCTGTCTCAAATATATATATATATATATAAAGATAGATAGATAGTTAGATGGAAAGATAGATAGATAAAAAATACTCCAAGATCAATAACTTGGATCTCTTCTTGGTTCAGGACATAAGTTATTTCAAAAATTGAAACTTGGCTTTTTCTAACCTATTCAGATACAAATCTTAATACTCTTAGCATGGATCTGATTTTAGTGACTGTTATTTCTAGGGGGACTGGCATTTTTTGCAGCAGTTGAGGGCCAAAATATAGCATGTCTTATAGATGATGTTTGTATTTTGAATTGTTACTAGGTAATGAATGGGCAGCCTAGTGTGAACAAAGGAACATTAAAGCATTATTTCACCTGATCTCTATCCTTTAGTAAACTTCCCTCCATTTAAAATTCTTGGTGACACTCAAACAGAATATTTATGATAAAATCTGAATGGATTTCTACTTAAAAACTTATTTTATTTCACAGGAATATATTTTTGGGAGAGACGTTTTCCAGTTATATCAGTGTTCATAATGATAGCAATCAAGTTGTAAAAGACATATTGGTAAAAGTAAGTAACATTCTTGTTTGGAGTATTTTTTATTTAAAAAAGTTTTTCTATTTCTATTATGTTTTTGGTACTTCATTAAGTGCACATTTGACACAAGAATTTTTAATTAACAAGTATTAATGAATGCCTAAAGGTGCAAAAAATACTAGACATAGAAACATTTTTCTTTTTCTTCTCTTTTTGGTTGTGTTTTGGTTTTTTATTGTTTTTTTGAGACAGAGTCTCACTCTGTCACCCAGGCTGGAGTGCAGTGGCATTGTCATAGCTCAGTACAACCTCAGAGTTCTTGACTCAAGCAATCCTCCTGCCTCAGCCTCCTGAGTAGCTGGGACTAGAGGTGCGGGCCACTGCCTCCACTAATTTTTCTATTTTTAGTAGAGACAGAGTCTTGGTCTTGTTCAGGCTGATCTCCAACTCCTGAGCTCAAATGATCCTCTGGTCTCGGCCTCCCAGAGTGCTAGGATTACAGGCATGAGCTACCATGCCCGGTCAGTTTTTCCTTTTCATCAAGGTTTGTGATGGCTTGAATGAGAAAATGTACTAGTCAAAGGTAAATAACAGCGTAAGTTTTTGTTAATATATGTGATTAACATAATAATATTTGAAAGAGGAGGAAAGATCATTGGGGATGGTATCAATCAGGAACGTTTATTGAAGGAGAGGGAACACAAGAGGATCTTGAAAGATTGATAAAATATAGAGAAAAAGGCAAGAGGTGCATGGTAATCAGAGGCAGAGACGTAGGGATACATATATGCTCTTGAAGCAGTGAACAGAATTTATTTGATAAGAGTAGGTAAGATGATAGAAATGTGTAGTAGCCATACAGTGAGGCATCTCGAAAGCCTTTTTTAAAGAAATTTTTAGAACATAGTAACAAAAAAATTTCTTTAAAAAACAGTGGGCAGTTAGAGGAGGCTTTCGAGCAGTGATAGTCACACTTTGTGTTAGGAAGATTGATATGAGCTTATCGTATGGGATGGTTTATAGGAAACAGGCCATTTAGGAGACTCTTTAAGTAATTTAGAAATCAAGAGATAGAATATGCTAGCTCAATTAACAACCTGAAATTTCTTAAAAAGAAAAGGGCTGGGCGCAGTGGCTCACAGCTATAATCCTAGCACTCTGGGAGGCTGATACAGGCGGATCGTTTGAGCTCAGGAGTTTGAGACCAGCCTGAGCAAGAGCAAGACCCCGTCTCTACTAAAAAAATAGAAAGAAATTAGCTGGACAACTAAAAATAAATATATATATATATATATATATATATATATATAAAATTAGCCGGGCATGGTGGCACATGCCTGTAGTCCCAGCTACTCGAGAGGCTGAGGCAGAAGGATTGCTTGAGCCCAGAAATTTGAGGTTGCTGTGAGCTAGGCTGATGCCACGGCACTCACTCTAGCCCGGGCAACAAAGCGAGACTCTGTCTCAAAAAAAAAAAAAAAAAATTAAAAAAAAAGAGAAAAAGGGCATAAAGAAAAATTCACTGTATGTGGGAGAGAAGTTCTTGTTAAAGCTGTCTTTGAGTGGTGAGTTTAGAATATTGGAGCATTGCCAAAAGGGAAGTCTAATTAGAATGCATTTGAAGATGATTGTAGAGTTTTAGAATTCAAAAGGACCTGGGAGAGCAAATATTCCAAATTTCATACATGACCCAGCTTTCAGAAACTGAATGCAAATTCTTGCATACTTACACATATGATTGTCATGTATGGATGGAGGTCTCTGCTTTTCGTTAGATGAGGGGCTGGCAAACTATAGCCTACAGGCCAAATTTGTTCCATTGGCTATTTTCATAAGGCTTTTGAACTAAAAATGGTTTCTTTTATACATTTTCAAATTATTGAAAAGAAACAAAAGACTATTTCGTGACATAAAAATTATATGAAATTCAAATTTCAGTGTCCATAAATAAAGTTTTATTGACACACAGCCATACTCATTTGTTTACTTATTATCTGTGGCTGATTTCCAGCTACCACAGCAGAGTTGTGTGTTTGCAAAAGAGATTGTATGGGCTGCAAGATCTAAAATATTTGTCATATGCTCTCTTAAAGAAAACATTTGCCAACTTTTGCATTTCAATATGAAAAGTCTGATTTTCAAAATTTTGAGAACCCATTTTTTTCTTGGCATATGGTTGGCATTTAGTAAATATTAATTTATTTTTATAAGAGAGATTAATAAATCAGCAAAGGCATATAATTTAAGATAAGTCAATATTATAAAGATCAAATAATACAGTAGCATATAAGTTTTAAAACATGAATTTATATTTCCATTGGCTTTATTCAATTTTAATTTCTATAAAGGCAGTGGTATTTAGAACAATAACAATAGTTGTTTATTGAGCAGTGTGATGCCCACCAGGGATCTTCTTAGGCTCAACTAGACATTCAGACACATGATACACACCTAAGCCATTTTCGACATCAGAATGACTTAGGAGGCTGTAGGAAGCGCAGCATGTTATTGGCCTGTATTTTTCTTTTTTATGTTGTCTTTTTATCCGGTTTTAGGTGTCAATATTATGGTTGCTAAGTAAAAGATTTAGGAAATTTTTCTTAATTTTTCATGCTTTGGAACAATATGTGGATCACTTAGGCTGTCTACTCTAGAAGGGTTTTTAGAATTCCCTGCAAAATCACATGGGCTTGTGCTTTTTTGTGAGGGCTGGGGGAGAGGTTTTCTGCATAACATTTTCTTTTTCTTCCTGTCGATTGGTGTCTGTTTAAGCAATATATCACTAATGATGGCTAATGATTATTAAGCTTTTTTTTCCCTAGGAAATGATACGTTTCATGTAGATTTTCTAATTTACTTTGCAGAAGTCTGCAAAGTAGTCTCATAAAAATTTCTGCTATTTCAATGTTATTTTCCCCTGGTCATTTATTATTTTTGCTTCCTTTTTTCTTGATTAAGTTAGCTAAGCTCTTGGTTTGTGTATTTTAACTTTAAAATACCCCAAGATTTAAAAAACAACATATCTAATATTTTTCTATTCTCTACTTCATTAACTTTTGCATTTAACTTTATTTTTTTGTGCTTCTGTTTATTTACTTTGTTCTTTTTCTGCCTTTTATAACTGAAGATTTGATTCATTTATTTTTATTCATTTATTTATATTGATAAAAGTTAATTTTCATCTGATTTACTGTTTTAGTTATGTCCCACAGATTTAGATACATAGCATTTTTATTATAATTACTTTTTAAAGAATTTTATAATTTCATTTGTGTTTCACCTTCTACCCAAGAGTTGTTTTATGGAAGGGTTTTTCAGAGAAAAAGGCCTATTTTTTTCTACTTTAATTCTTGTTAATAATTTCTAGTTTTAGTATCTTGTAATGAGACAGTTTTCTTGTAATATTTATATTTATGGAACTTACTGATGATTTCTTTATGACCTAATATTGATTTTGTATGAATTTCCATGTGTCCTCAGTAAGAATTTGTATACTTTATTATTGGTTGTAAAGCTAGATATGTATGTCCATAAAATCTACCTTATTGATTATATTATGTAAGTTTTCTATATCTTTGCTCTTTTTTCTGTCATACTGAGTGGCATGTTTATCTTATATTATTGGTGTATTTCTATTTATATCTTCTAAAATCTCATATATTTTGCTTTAGAAAGGCTATGCTGTTTGGCATATTTATAATTGTTCATTGTGAATTAGGACTTTTAACATTAAAAATATTTTCATTTGCCATGTTTCACGCTTTCTGGCTTGAATCTCACTTGTGATATCTGTGTCACTACTGTTGCTTTTTTGCTGTTTCAATTTGCTTGGGATGCCTTTTGCCCATCTCTTTATTTTTCGCCTTTGTGAATCATTTTGTCTTTATGTCTCTTGTATCCAACAATAGTTGGATCTTGCTTTGTGAGTCAAACTGAATTGTTTCAAATGGATAAATTAAGGCCATTCATATGTATTGATAAGTTTGATATGCTTGATTTCGAGTGTTACATTATTTTATATTATAAACAATAAGTATATTATCCTATATTTTCTGGGATTTTTTTAAATCTCTACATTTTCATGATTAATAAAATGTCTTTTGGTATTTAGGAAGGTTTGTATTGTTTTTCTAGTTTTTACCTGTGTCTTTATGCCTTTCATAATGCCCAGTGCCTGCCTCCCCAGTTCCCTGTTTTCTTCCTTACCCTCTTAGTATGAGGTTTTTAGTTTTTAATACAAAAATGGCCTTTAACTCTCACCTGTTGTTTACACTACATTCCTGTTTCCCTTTCCCATGTTTTTCCATTTTTTATTTGTGTCTTGCTAAGGAAGAGCTTGTGGGTACGATATTCTCTGAGTCCTGTTCAAAAGCTTTTCTATGCTTGAAGGACAATTTGGCTACATTTAAAATCTTCGATTTAGATTTTCTTTTCTTATGTTTTTTTAAAATGCTACTCCTTTGTTGCTTAGCTATTTTGTTGTTTTTGAGAGGATTAATGCCAGTCTAATTCTCTTGCCTTGTAAATTTTTTGATAATTTTTCCTAGAGGCCCAGGGGATTTTTTCTGTATGTGTCAGAGTTGGTCTTTGGGTGTGATTTCTGGGATACCAAAGCCCCTTTCAATAGGTAGATTTAGATATTTTGTTTCCCGGAAAGTTTTCATGGGTTTTACTTTTAATATTATAGTTCTATTCCATTATTTTGTTTATCATTTTGCAAACTCCAATGACATGTAAATTGGATCTACTTTGCCTGCTTTCCCTTAGTGCCCCTTAATAAATTTTGATTCAAATCGATTTTTCCTTGGGTGCCTTGTAACTGAGTCTTCATTTCTAATAAGATTTTCATCTTTTTCTTCTAGTTCTCTTCTGAGTTTTATAGTATTTTATAGTTTTCTCATATAGTATTTTTATATAAATGATTGTTGGTGGGTTTGCATTCTGTGAAATGCAGCTTTGGCAGTGTGAACAAAGTACGGGTTTTTTACTGGGTGGGTTTTGGGGAGGAGGAAAGTTGGTGGAGGAAGAAAAGGTATGTGATCTTCAGTTTTTCTCTTTTCTTATGAATTGTAGCATCCTAAATTTTTCCCTCTTCCTTCTTTTCCTCATTATTATACAATTTCTATAAGGGGTGTCTCTTTAAAAATCTCTCTTTTCTTTCCCCTATTGTATTATCTTTACAAGATTGCCTCTTCACAATCAAACATACTGTTAAGTCCCTTTCTTGTATACCATGCTTTCAACTTCTAGTAATAGACTTTCTAAGTATTTTCACAGTTGGTATGGACTTTGTCTTTCCGTCAATGGCTTAGATCATTCTTAGGTCTGGCACTGCTCATCTCTTCTCACTTCAGCTCCTTTTTTCCGGAATTTCTTCATAAGAAATATGACAAGAGCATGAATCTGGTATTTGTCTGCTCACCTATAATTTTAAGTTTGGACATTTGCTGCCTTATATTAATGTGAGGTTTTGCATAGTTGCATTTGTTCTATTTTTATTTTTCTGAGAATATCTTGGGAGATTCACATTATACGTCAGCTACCCAGAATTCTGCCCTCAAAACTTTACTTTTTTATAGTTCTTTGAATTTTGGAAAAAATATTGTTGGTTTGAGCTTTTTTTTTATTCCTTCACTGTCATCTTAATATTGTCTTTGAGAATACAAAAGTTTATATAATCTACCACGTTTAACTGGAAACCACAAAGTTTTTGTTTGTTTTTTAATTTAAAAAAAAATCTCAGCAGTAAGTCTGAAAACCTTAGCATGCTACCAAAAAGAAAATGTTCTAGGCCAGGCGTGGTGGCTCACGCCTGTAGTCCTAGCACTCTGGGAGACCGAGGCTGGTGGATTATTTGAGCTCGGGAGTTCGAGACCAGCCTGAGCAAGATTGAGACCCCGTCTCTACTGAAAAAAATAGAAAGAAATCAGCTGGACAACTAAAAAAAAAAAAAAATGTATATATATATATATTAAAAAAATTAGCTGGGCATGGTGGCGCATGCCTGTAGTCCCAGCTACTCGGGAAGCTTAGGCAGTAAAATTGCTTGAGCCCAGGAGTCTGAGGTTGCTGTGAGCGAGGCTGACACCACGGCACTTTAGCCCGGGGAAAGTGAGACTCTGTCTCAAAAAAAAAAAAAAAAAAAGTGTTCTATAAATAAAAAGCAGTATAATTGCTGTACTATAAATAAAAATACTAAATAACTTTTATGATCTGTACCAGTGGTTCTTAAACTTTAGAAGGCATCAAAATCATCTGGAAGGCTTGTTGAAACACTGATTTCTGGGCTCCATCCCCAGAGTTTCTGCTTCATTTGATCTAGAATGGTGTCCAAGAACTTATATTTCTAACATGTTCCCAGGTAATACTGATTCTATTGGCCTGGGAACCATACTTTGAGAACCACTGGTCTAAACTAGTCATTCACTCATTCATTCAACAAATATATATGCCAGACATGATTCTAGATACTAGTGTTGTAGCAGGAAACAAAATAGACAATGCTTAGTTGTTCTCTTGAAGCTTATTCTAGATGTTTTTAGATATGTTTTCCCTGTTTGTAAACATGAATCCTTTGAACTCCTTAACTTTTTTTTTTTTTAGAGACGGGGTCTTTACTGTGTCGCCAGTCTGGAGTGGAGTGGCACAATCATAGTTCACTGTAACCTTGAATGCCTGGGCCCAAGCAGTCTTCCTGCCTCAGCCTCCCAAGTAGCTGGGACTATAGGCATGCCCAGCTAATATTTTTACTTTCTGTAGACACGGGATCTCACCATGTTGCCCAGGCTGGTCTTGGACTCATGGGCTCAAGTGATTCTTCCACCTCAGCTTCCCAAAGTGCTGGTATTACAGGTGTGAGCCACGGTGCCTGGCCCTTAAACTATCATTCTTGATGGCCTCTGAAGACATCTTGAGCTTTTACACATGTGTTTCACTGGCTTTGTTCAACTTATTTGGAATGATTCCTCCTGTCCCCTTTCCTCTCTGCCTATTCAAATCCTACTCATACCAAAAACTGCAGTTATGATTAAAATGACACATAAGACACATGGGAAAACATTTGACAGAAAACTAGTATTTCTTTTTTCCCCCCTCTTCTCTAATTTCAAAAATGTTTAACAAACTTTGAATCTCAGCTTCATTACTTATTAGTTGTATAACCTTTCAAAAGTTGTTACTTTTCTGTGTTGGTTTCACTGTCTGGAAAATAGGGTTAATACTACTACCTACTTCAGGATTATGGGGATTAAAAGAGTAATGTGCTTAAAACAGGGCCTTGTACATAGTGGGTATCCAATAAATGTGAGCTACTATTATTTTATAACTGAATGTAGTAACAAAAGAGACAGCACTAATAAATATCCTAGTTTAAGTGACTAGCATTAAGAATGTTAGATTAGAATTAACTGCAGAACTATTTTTTAAAAGAAACAAAAACTTAAAAGAAAGAATCCTAGCTCTTATGTAAAAACCTCTATTAATCCCCATGACCTAATGTGATCTTTCCTTTTTCTTGACATTTGCCTTGAAGTTTTATCATAACTTCATTCATTCAGTGTTCAACAAATATTTATTAATTGCCTACTATGTGCCAGGCACCGTGCTATAGTGGTGAGCAAGAGAAGACAAGAGGTTCCTGCCTCCATAGACATTTCTGGTAGGGGAGACAGAAACAGGTAAACAAAATCATAAATAAGGTAATTATAGATTGTAATAAATGTTACAAAAGAAGTAAAAGTTGAATGTAATGTAAAGTAACTGAGATAAGGGAGGGTGCTATTGACAACAAGCAGAGTGATAAATGTTCAAAAGGAAATAAAAAGGGGAATATAATAGTAACTGGGTGGGGCAAAAGTGCTACTTTAGAGAAGATAGTACTTTCTTAGTTGGTAACTTCAATATTCTCTAGTTCTTATATAAATCAATTGGTCTCTAACATCTAACTTTATTGTTTTGAATGATTATCTTTTAGTGCTGTATACTGGCACATGCGTACACATCTATCTATACTTGTTTTGGTGAAGTCCATCTGTATATATGTTTACAAACTGTATGTTCACACTTATGCCCCGTCTTCCAGTTCAACACCAAAGCTTCATTGCAGCCTTCCACCTTTCCTTATTTTGTACCTTTTTTTCTTGTTATCCATAACATATTCATTGTTTTGTTTACTCCTAGTGTACACATAAAATAGTTTCAGGATTGCTACCCCATACCCCTGTGAAAAAAACACATGTACTAGCTAGGGTACATTCGTGTACCATTCTTTTTGTCTTTAGCCTTAGACTACAATCAAGGTTTTGTTTTCCAAACTTACTTAGATTAGTTCTTTTTTTCTACCTTCCCTCCCCCTTAGCATGGTTCTATTCTTCATTTGCAATATGGTTAGGTTCATTTGTTACTGTTTGTATTCCATTTTGGATTCTCCCTACTTCCTCCTTGATTTTATTCTTTATTTTTGGGGTGTGTGTGTGTGTGTGTGTGTACCGTTGCCATGGTTTTAAGCCTGAGAGCTATAAAGAAAGATTTACACAGAGAAGTGTTGCTCCCCCTTCATCCCTCCTTCCTTGTTCCTATTCTCCTATTCTTTCCACCTGTACGGATCCACACCCACCCTGTAGGTAATGAATCTCATTTGGATTTTTTGTTTACCTCTTTCTTTCCAGGCTGATCTTCAGACAAGTTCTCAGCGTTTAAATCTTTCAGCCTCCAATGCTGCAGTAGCTGAACTTAAACCCGATTGTTGTATTGATGATGTCATACACCATGAAGTGAAGGAAATTGGAACACACATGTAAGGATTAATTTTACTAGTTCTGAAAGGCTTTTATTTATATATTCCTTTATTTAAAATTTTTGCTCTCTTTTCACTTAACATAATGCCTAGTAACCTACTTCAAAAGAAATGTTATGTTTCATCTTTACATGCTTTCCAGAAACAAACTTTAAATAAGATGTCTGTTTTGTAGGAAGAAAAACTAATTTATCATCATTTATCTCTAGTTCCATTTTTGCATGTACAGTCTTCCCTAAAACATGATAAACCATACGGATGTTTAAAACCTAGGTAGTAAGGTAAAAATACATTTATCATATTTTGAAATGTTAGCAACTACTGTTCATAGTATTTATTTTTAAATTCAGTTTTTCAGTTTTGTATTTAACTGAGTATATATAGTATACCCTAAGAACTTAGAAATATAGAACCAAAGTAAGACAGTGAAAAAAAAATCTTAAATTCTGTATTCCTGGCCTACATATGTGAGTGCTTCATTTTTCTTTCAGTCTGAGGAGCAAATATGGAAATTTTAGCCAACTGAAGTAATCCTAGGCTTCATCTCCTTTAGCACCCCCATCCAGTCAATTCACAGAATTCTATTAGTTCTGCTAAATATCTCTTACTTATTTCTTCTCCATCTCCACTTTCATCACCACTTTTGCATCCATTCTTTGTGCGCATTAGAGTATATAATATTAGCTGTTATTTAAGCAGTTAATTTCGATCACAATCTCTGGGGTAGGCACTTGTTAATATATATTCTGTGATTGGTATGAGCTTTGGAGTCAGATTTCCTGGAGTTCAAATTTCAGCTTCATGATTTATTAATTATGTGATCTTGTATAAGTCCGATTACCCTTAGGAAATTCTCACTTTGTATATGTTTTACAAAGCTATCCACAGCCAAATCCTTACCAACCACTGTAGTTCTCAACTTTGACACCCTTCCCTCCCTCTCTACACTGCAGTCATATTGGACTTCTTTTACCTCCAAACTCTGTGGCTTGAAATGTGTTCTTCCTTTACAAAGGAATGCCTGTGGCATTTTGTTTAGTTTACTAACGCTTCTATTCCTTATCTCACATTCAGCATGACTTCTTCAAAAAGGTTTTCCTAACCTCCTAGACTAGATTAAATCCCCCTTCGTGGATATCCTGTAGCATCTACAACTTGCCATTTTTAAAGTGTCTTGTATACTTAAAATTATTTATTGAGTGCCTGCCTGCCTTTCTCATTAAAGTATAAGGTCCATGAAGTCTGCTATTTCTCCAAGATCGAGCAGAGAGGTCAATATTTGTTGAAATTGAATTTATTGAAAGATAATAAATGTGTAAAATCCCCATTTTATAGAAAATGAGATTTGTATAATTAAACAGTTAGTTAAGAAGACATAAAATTCAAATCTGGCCTGGTGTGGTAGCTCATGCCTGTAATCCCAGCACTTTGGGAGGCTGTGGCAGGTGGATCACTTCAGGCCTGGAGTTCAAGACTAGCATGGCCAACATAGTGAGACCCCATCTCTACAAAAATAAAAATAATTATCTGGGTGTGGTGGCACATGCCTGTGAGTCCTAGCTATTTCGGAGGCTGAAGTGGGAGGATAACTTGAGCCCAGCAAGTTTTTTTGTTTTTGTTTGTTGTTTTGAGACAGAGTTTATGGGCTACAGTGCCAAGGCATCAACTTAGCTCACAGCAACCTCAAACTCCGGGGCTCAACTGATCCTCTTACCTCAGCCTCCCGAGTAGCTGGGTCTACAGGAGTGCACTAAGGTGCCCGGCTAATATTCCTATTTTTAGCTGAGACAGGGTCTCGCTCTTGCTCAGGCTGGTCTAGAACTCCTGACCTTGAATAATCCTCCCACCTTGGCTTTACAGAGTACTAGGATTACAGGTGTGAGCCACCACTCCTGGCCACCAAATTGCCTACTTGATTTCTTTTCCTGATTGTTTACTGTTGTTGTATAGAAATGCCACTGATTTTTGTATGTTGATTTTGTATCATGCAACTTTACTATACTGATCAGTTCTAGCAGTTTGCCAAATCTTGATAGATGGAAAAATCTTCTATTTATTTTAATTTGACTACTTAAGAGACTGAACATTTCACATTTTTGTTAGCCAGTTATGGTACTGTGATTTATCTATATATTCCTTTCCTTATATTTTGAGTGGGATGTTGATGTTTATTGACTTACAAGAACCTTGTGTATATTACCATCTAATCATTTTCTCGTATTGTTACAAGTATTTCATCCTAGTTTGTGGTCTTCTTTTTAATTGTTTTAGTGTTTTTGAGATATGTAATTTAAAAATTTTTATATAACAGTCATTTCCATTGCATTTATGTTAAGTCTGTTCTGGAATTTATAAAAAATTCATGTTTTTTTCTACTTTATATGAACTTATTTTTTACATTCAACTATTTGGTTATTCTGAAATTTATTTTGGAATATATTTCACTTTTCAGAGAAAAAGTTTCCAACTTCCTAAATCAAAAGTGCTATGTCTCATTTTACTAAGCAGAGCTTTCTTATTTATATAGTTATATCCATATCTGCTGGAACATTTTTTTTTTTCTGCTCTAATTTCATTTGGCCACACTTCAACATCATTGATATAAATGTTTTCCAAATGTGTTAGTAGAATTCAGGTGCATTAGATTTATTGTTAAGAAATGAAATTGAAAATGATTCAGAATCATTAAGACGTCTTTCTGTTTCAGCTTGGTGTGTGCCGTCAGTTATACAACTCAGGGTGGAGAAAAAATGTATTTTAGAAAATTCTTCAAATTTCAGGTATTGAATATATGATGATGGGAAATAGTTTTCATATGCCTTTTTTCCCCTGGATGTATGCAGTTACTCCTGTTTATCTGCAGGGAAAACAAGCTCCAAAATTTTTGGATTTGTCATCTGACTAGTAATCTAAAGTCAGACTAAATCAAGTTAAATAAAAGCAGAGAGATTGTCATGGCCAATGTATTGTTTTGGTAATGAAACTTGAAGGTTTTTATCCCCCGAAAAAGGTTATTTTTATGATTTGACAAAACACAAGAATCTAGACAAGGGTTAAGTCTAATAAAGCGAGTGTAAATAGTATCAGATTTCTAAAGAAATTTAAATGAGAGATTATTGACTTGGAGTGAGTAGACCTTCCCTTAAGGACTCCATGAATCACTGGAACTTTAGGTAGAATCTTCTATTAATATACAATTTTCAGAGTCTATCAAAAATAGTTAAAAACCAATGGTTTAACACATGTATGTGTATGGGTGGGGAGAGAAGAATGCCACATATATCTATATAAATATACATCTAAATACGCTGTATGTATAGTTTTCATTCCTCTGTAAGTGGAAGAAAAAGTACTATTAATAGTGAAAAAAAAATTTTGCCATTGTTTTGCTATATCACTCATTTGCATGCCTTTTGGGGAAAAAAGGTTCAATTGCTTTTTTTGCACAGTTTTTGTGTAATATACAAATAGAAAAATATACAAGATATATGTGTTCAGTTTAATCAAATATTATGGAATAAACACCCACATAACTATCACCAGTCAAGAAATGATATCAGCCTTTCAAAAAATGCATTTGGGACTTTTTTTGGCAAGACTATCTCATACTCATTAGAAAAGTCTTTTAAGAATTAAAATTGGAAAATGGCTTTGACAAATTCAAGCCTTGTGATTTAAAACAAATTTTTTAAAAATGGTCACATGGTAAGAATCTCCTGATTGATATGTTTTATTTAACCAGGTTCTCAAACCACTGGATGTGAAAACCAAATTTTACAATGCAGAGGTAAGTGTTGGGCACTTAATGGGATTTCAAATTAAACATTAAAATCTTATTTGACTAAAAATCTGATGTATTCCATTCCTTATGATGTTGAAGTAAATTGCTGCTATGACTGTGAATTATTTGTGGAAAAAATGGGCATAAAATTAAATTAAAAGTGAATCATTTCATTGTGGGTCCTTTTATTCTGCCTTTTTTGACCTACATGGAATCAATATGTCTTGACTTTTATTCTCATTGTTAATTTTGTAAGGTTTTCATCCTTTTTCTTTAAATGATTGCCCTATAATTCCATTTAATGGTGGTTGTTACTGTTTAACACTAGCAATTTGCTGAATGTTCACAGCGTGGTTCTGGATATTCCAAAAGTTGAATTAGTAGATCTAACTCTTCAAAAAAGGTGTAATAATCACATGGAAAAATATTGAGAAGAAAAACACAGCACATTAACCTATTACCTGGGAAGTCAGTGTGCCAGACAGAGTTAGGTTGCTGAGTTTGGTAAAATGGCTTGAGAAGCTCCTTGGGGGAAAGAAGTAACTTTTAGAGTACAAGATGATCTATCTTCTATCCTAACAAAAGAAATAAAATAGAACTTGCCATAGGAGAAAGGATTTATTGCTTGGATTTCCTTTCCAAACTTCTATTTTATCTTGGCTTCTAGAGCTACAGAAAAATCAGATCTCCTGATGGCCTTCTGACTCCCCCCCAAAATCGTGTTTCCTACCTCAGTGATTAATGCAAAGATAACTACATGCAGTATTTTGAAGTGAGCATCATATCTCTATCACTCTAAAACCTGATGATGATCAGAAAATTGCAGTCAGGTAGCAAATCTGATACTTTTTTTTTTTTTTTTTTTTTTGAGACAGAGTCTCACTCTTCTGCCCGGGCTAGAGTGAGTGCCATGGCGTCAGCCTAGCTCACAGCAACCTCACACTCCTGGGCTCAAGCGATCCTCCTGCCTCAGCCTCCCAAGTAGCTGGGACTACAGGCATGCGCCACCATGCCCGTCTAATTTTTTCTATATATA